>PVKN010004136.1:0-34512 GCA_004027915.1 Capromys pilorides
TCCTTCCTTCCTTCCTTCCTTCCTTCCTTCCTTCCTTCCTTCCTTCCTTTGGTTGTGCTGAGGGTTGAACCCCAGGCCTGGTACATGGAGGCATTTGCTCTCCATTGAGCTATATCTCCAACCTTCCTTTCTTAAAAATGTCCAGCAAAATGATGTATACCCTTTCAAGGCTGCTAGAGAGTTCTTTGCACAAATAATATTAAGAGTAGTATTGGACACCTATAGTCCCAGCACTCTGAGTGACCAAGACAAAAGTATATCAAGTTTGAGCCCAGCCTGGGCAATTTAGCAAAACTCTCAGTATTTTAAAAGGGGAGTGGGAATGAGGCACTGAGTTCAACCTAATATACATCACAGAGAGAGAGAGAGAAAGAGAGAGAGAGAGAGAGAATACTCAGTGTAGCTCATGAAATTAAATAAGGTCTTAAAGTGAGTTAGGTTTATGTTTAAGTTAGGTCCTTGAAGACTTAGGTATGTTTTGGAAGCCTTATCTCCCCACATCCACCCTCAAAGCATTTTGGTTGAAACCTCTATGTGGACTGTAAGAACTTTTCTATTTTTGGATTCCTCAAGTTTGCTTGCTGAGTGGAATAAATATTACCTAATATCTGCTTTTTGTCTCTAAAGAGCAGCGAGGGACAGACTGGCAAGAGTTGGGAAGAAGAATCCACCTGATGGGGGTGGTGTTTAGTCCCTGGGAGAAAGAAGACCACATAGCTTGGCAGATCCTTTGAAGGGATCCCAGGGACTGATAGAAAAGTGTTGGGACAACTCCTTAGCAAAGGCGCATCTTGTCTCAGTAAAGAGGACTTCCTGTAGGCCCCTCTGCCCCAATGACACCTTATTGAAACTCTGGTGTTGTTTCCACAGAGCTGTCTGGCCTTTAGCCCCTCTTCTTGGTTGAGGACATGACCAACCAGGTAAGGCATGTGTTGAGGGGAAGAACATTGGTTGGTCTCTTTGGCAAGCTCAGCTCCAGTTGATTGTCTGGGTATAGAGTTAGGAGGCTAGCATTGAACTTTTGCCCTTTTCTTAAAGAGCTGGGTGGCCCAGGGTACCTCATCATCACAGGGCTTGGTGGCAAAGGTGAAATGCAGACTAAGAGCAGGATTTATTTATTTAGCCTTCACCACAGAGTAGAGAGCAGCTGAGAAAATTTAAAAACATTTGTACACAAAGATTAGGAACGGGAAAAAACACTTCAAAATTAGGGACAAAAGTAACAATTTATGCAAGCTGCACTATCTTGTATAACTGCAAAAATTAAGCTACAGACTAGACTCCTGAGTGATTGGAGCAGAATAGGAAAGCATAGTTTCTTGGCCTCCTGTGGGCATGGGGTTGTGGTGGCAGGAGTCGAGCAGTGAACATCGGTATCTTTAAAAATTGATTTTCTTGGGCTGGCAAAGTAGCTCAGTGGTCTAAGCACCTGCTTAGGCAAGTGCAGGGTTCGATCCCTGGCATCACATGCCATGTCGGCCCTGACCTTGGGCATGCTGAGCCAGCCACCGAGTCCAGGCATGGTGGCACAGTCTATAATCCCAATGCTAGGGAGGCTGAAAACTGGAAGATCACTAGAAGTCCATGCTGTATAGTGAAACCCTGTACCAAATACATTAAAAACAACAACAAAATAAGATGGATTTCTTCTAATGTGATTGTACCCATCTGGCTCAAGCAGGAATGAGAGCTATCTGGGCACCAGTGGAGGGAGTGGCCAGAACTACAAAGACTGTAGTCCACTTGAGGAACTCCAGGAGGGATATGGGATGGCCACCATCTAAGTGGTAGCTTATTGTGGCTTCTGTTCTTTTTCAGTACAGTATTCTCTTCAAACAAGAGCAAGGTAAGAAGCGGGCCTATTAAAACAGATCCATGCCACTGTAAGAAAAGTTTATTCTTCCTGGTTCTTTTGAGATGTCTCACCAGCCTGCCAGGCAGGTCCCAGGTGCTCTCACTTTGCAGAACAGTTGGCAGAGGCAGCTGAGAACGCACACACTTAGAAAGAAACAAAAACAGGAGAAAGCAGGAGTCAAGTGACTGTAATTGAGCGGGGAGGCTGGGGGAAGCTTTGCGCTAACAAGCTGTTTTCATGCCAGCTCAGCTGGGCAGGTGGACTTGCCTTGGCCCTGAGCTCAGGACACGCCTTACCTCTCAGCCCAGGTGAGGTGACTTTCTTTCATGGCCCTAGGTTGGGGTGGAGGCTCTATGGCAGTCACCCTGGTGGGCCTGGGAGCAGATGGGAAGTCAAGAATCCAGTGTAGGCCTCTGACTCTGCAGTGACACGGATCTTACACCTGAAGAAAGCAGCATTTGTGCAGTCTCGTTTCTTCTCAGCCTTGGTGTATTTGAGAAGTCTGGGGTGCCTAGTCAAACCCTTTTGGTCCATGGGTGACATTTGTACAGTCTGAAGTTGAAGCCACAGCCTCCTTCTTAGCTAACAAATGTAAGTGAGCAGTACAGCATCCAACTTCTCCCTTGTACAAGGGTACAAGGCTAATGCCATGTAGGCAGCAAGCCAGCATCCTGGGTCAGGTGGGACCACAAAGGAAGCCACGATTCTCTGTGAGTCATATCTATTAAGTTCAGTGCTCTTGTTTTCATGTTTGGAAATGATGACCCTGGCATAGTCATGCTTCTATGTGCGCTTGTCATGTTTATACCCACACCAGTCTGTGGACCAACTGTGTGGCCCACCATATACGCAGCTTGCAGGCGTGGGTTTGAGGTGGACTTCACCTAACAGAGATTGCGTTTCAAGCCTAGCTCTGCCGCCTTGTAAGTTTTGTGACTTGGGTACACTTCTAAGCTCTAAGCCTCTGATTCCTTGTCAGTAAAGTGAAGATGGGCTTAGTGGGACCTCTTTCCTAGGACTATTGTAATTAAGACAGCACTTGTAAGAGGACAGACATAATTATCTGGCTTAATAAGCACAGTAAAAACATTTGTAGTAAAAGGCAACTTAAGCATTTTTAGACCCGCACTGCTGACTGCTGAACTTCTTGCTGGTTTCCAAAGATCTCCAAGATTCATCTCATATTGAGTTTAGATCTTTCTGTAGGAGCAAGTTACTGTAGGTTTTCCTTGTTAAGCCAAGGATAATGTCTCTTACTGCTTACTTCCGAGAAATATGCCAGCAGGACGGGCATTGGATTCGGACTGGCTCATTCTGGTCCTGCCTCCCCACCTGGTTCACTTTGTTTTAGGGTGTGCAGCTTCTTTAGACCCTCTGCTCTGCTTATCTGCCCTATAATTGCAGTAAAAAGGAAAATGCCTGTGAAGCATTAAAGCAGACAGAAGTAGGCCTTACCTCAGAATCAGTGAACGGTATTTCAACTTCATTTTATCACTAAACGTAGAAATTGCATGCACAGGAACTTAAGTGCTTTCCCTTCTAGCCCATGATGATGCTATTTGGTCAGTCGCCTGGGGAACAAACAAGAAGGAAAACTCTGAAACAGTGGTCACAGGATCCCTGGATGACCTAGTGAAGGTCTGGAAATGGTGAGCATCCCTCCTCTACCACAGAGCTTGGAAAATTGGGCTCCCAGATTATAATCAGGAAAGTATCTGTGCTTTTCTAGAACAGAAAGCAATAGCAGTGTGGTAATGTGAAACAGCAGCTTATGTTTGCTATCTTTTCCTGTTGTTTGATATTAAAGCCCTATTATTTATTTAATCCTATTTATTTAAAAAAGAAAACTCAAGGTTAAAACCTGGTCTTTAATTCTTCTCTGATTCTGCCTCTCAGAGACCACTGGTAATATATGGTCACAGGGACCCAGGCATTTAATGTCAGGGTCACTGTCTTGTATGTGAAGCTGTTCCTTTCTCTGTCTCCTCATGCAGGTCTGATGAGAGGCTGGACCTGCAGTGGAGCCTGGAGGGCCACCAGCTTGGGGTGGTGTCTGTAGACATCAGCCACACACTGCCCATTGCTGCATCCAGCTCTCTGGATGCCCACATTCGTCTCTGGGACTTGGAAAATGGCAAACAGATAAAGTCTATAGATGCAGGACCTGGTAAGGGTTTTCTATTTAGGGGAGGTCCTAGAGGTTCACATTTCCTTTTCTTTTTTTGTTTGTATTTAGTGCAGGGTCTACAGGTTCTCACTACACAGATCAGACTTGTAGTAATCTTCCTATTTTCAGCCTCCCAAGTGCTGGGATTATAGTCGTGCACCACCACACCCAGTCTCAGTCACCTTCTCAGGGTGCCCCTGGGGCTGGGCTGTTATAGCACACTGGGGATCAAACTCCAGTCCCTGCGTCTGCCTAAGCAGGCACTTTAGTCTGCTGAGCTATCTGGCTGGCCCTTCACAGTTCCTTTTCAAAGCACTTAGAGATGTGTTTGTTGGTTAGGCCTTTTCAGATTTGAGAGGGCCAATGTGGGTATAGGAACTATGTTGTAAGTGCCTTCATTGTAGGCAAACACTGATACTGCAGCTAAACATGAGTGTGTGTACTATGAAAAGTAAAGGCTAGAAGTAGCCTTACATTAATTAGTTCCAGTCTGCTTTTGCTGATAGATTAATTTTGGTTCTAAGCTTAAGAAAAATCTAATAGTTTTCACAGTACTCTGGGAGCCTGAGGTAAAACGATGACAAATTTGAGCCCCGCCTGGGTAATTTAATGAGACCCTGTCTCTAAATAAATAAAAACAAGGCTTGGGAATGTCACTCAGTGTGGCTCAGTTCCCAGTGCTGCCAAAAAACAAAACAAAAAAACCCCAATAAAAATACTTAGTTTTCAAAGCATTGTGGATTTCGGAATTGCCAGTATAGAGCTGTAGAGCTGTGTTTGGGTGGTCTGATGGTTCTTTATTTGCCTTGTTCTGAGTTCATTCATTCATTGCTTTATGGAAGCTCAGCACATAGAGCATTGTGTCTTCATGGAGCTGTGTGTTGGTGACTTCCACTAATTGCAGTTTAGTATGTGAGCAATATGAAACTTTTAAGGCAGCATGGTCATTAATTCTTTAAAAGTATTCTAGCATAATCTTTTTTTCCTAAGCTTTTTTAATCAGTACATATTTGCAGTACATAGTGATTGCATTCATCTTAAGGAGTTGGTACATGGACATAATGTAGCTTAGTCCATGTCTTTTTTTTTTTTTTTTTTTAAAGTTTATTTTTATTTTACTTTTTTTAAACCTCATTTATTTATTTACTTGTGTTCTGACTGGCTCAGCCTGCCCTGGGGGTGGGGCTGGCGCAGCATGTGGTGCCGGGGATCAAACTGCAGTCCCTGTGGCTGCCTAAGCTTGCTTAAGCAGGTGCTTTAGACCACTGAGCCATCTCACCGGCCCTTTAAAAGCACTTTTTTTTTTTTTTTTGGCAGTACCAGGGATTGAACTCAGGACCTTGCACTTGCCAGGCAAACACTTATTCCACTGAGCTATCTTCCTGGTCTCCATGTCTTTTTATATCCCCCTCCCTTCCCACCTTTTTGGTCTCCTCCCCATTTCCAAAAGATCTATCTTCCCTGTTTCCTGTCAACTGTCTGTTTATTTTTATTCTTTTTTTGCTTTCGTTCTTTTTATCTTATTTTGTTTTTTGATTTTTTTGGCCTGTTCAGCCCACCCTGGGGGCAGGCTGGCATGGCAAGTGGTGCCTGGGATCTAACCGTGGTCTCTGTGCTTGCCTAAGCAGGCACTTTAGACCACTGAGCTATTTTGCTGGCCAAGGAGCATCTTGATAAAGGAGAAAGGGGCAAATCTGGTGCTACTGTTTCTTCTTGGGTACCTGTGTCCTCCCATGAGCTGTGATAGTGGTCATCGCATGGTCTTTGTGGCCCTGCTATTGTCACAACTGAGGAAATGAGTGTGGCATTGGGCCAGGGAGATAGCTCAGTGGCATAAGTGCCTACCTGGCAAGTGCAAGGTCCTCAGTTCGATCCCTGGTACTTAAAAAAGAAAAGATATGGTGTTGTTTCCGGACAAATGATATATCCTGCTGGCTTTCTGTGACAGATGGTCCCTGTATTTATTCTCCAGGGGCAAGGCTGTCAAGATCCTAGAAAGAAGAGAGAGGTTGGAATTGGCACAAAACTAGACCTAAGTCAGTAAACAGCATAGTTACTTGAGTAAAAATGTGGCTGGATTTGTCAGAAGGTTCAGCTCCTTAATGAGTCAAGATTCTCCAAGGACTAGAAATCAGGCACTTACTTATACGTAGCTTAAAATAGTCTTTGAGAATATGAACCACCACAGAAAGCAGAAACAGCAGACAGAAATGCCTGTCCTGAAGATGTAAGTGGGGAGTAGAAAAAAGCCAAGCCGGGAGACAGCTCTGCGTTGGTCTTTACCAGGAAGAGCAAATACCACGGAGCCCTCAGTGCCAGGTGCCCACGATGTCCACTTTTCAGAGAGGAGGTGACACCTGGAGACTGAAGTGAACATTTATTCTGCAAATGTTAAATCAAGTGTAGGGTTTAGTTGGGAGGTGAGAAGTATTACTCCAGTTTTGTTTTTTTTTTTCCTCTCTTTTTTTATTTTTATTTTTATTTTTTATTTTTTCCAGTTTTGAACATAAGGGTATTTGGTAGTAAAAATTCTTCCTTGCAAAACACTTAAGAGGAAAATGTAAAAATAATTTAGAAGAAATGTTTTATTAAGCTTTGAGGACTGGAAAGTAGGTTTTCTACAAGCCATTGTTCTTGTAAACAGCTAATTGTAATGGAATAAGAAGACATAATCTTGAATGGGCCTGACTGGCACATGTTCTACAGGGACAGGCAAAGGCTTGCTGACAGAGATCTGGTAGACCTTTTCTCGAAACTGGGCTACCCTGTGGATATAGACAGGGGAGGAAAACATCCTGTCGGAGTGAACACTTCTACATGTAGGGACAAAGATATATCTAAAGCACCTTTTTTAGAGATTGATTATAATAAAGCTTTTTAAGGTGGCATAGATTTATTCCTTTTAATGCCAAGAAGCATTCCATTGTGAGTAGGTATATTTTGTTTATCCATTCACCGGTTGGTCGGCATTTTAACACAGCTACTTTGAGTGTGGGTGCATGTCTCTGTGGACATGACTAATCTTTTTTTTATTTTTATTTATTTTATGTATTTGGTACAGGGTCGCACAACACAGCTAGGACTCATAGTGGTCCTCCGGTTTTCAGCCACCCTAAGCCTGGGATTATAGTCGTGCACCACCATGCCCAATCTCAGTGGCCAACTCACCATGCCTGGGAACAAGGCTGGCACGGCATATGGTGCTGGGGATCGAACCTCAGCCCCTGTGCTTGCCTAAGCAGGCACTTAGTCTGCTGCGCCATCTTGCTGGCCCTACATGATTCATCTTTCTTGAGTTTTTCATTTCTCTTAGCTTCCTGGTAGTGGAATTGCTGGGTACTGTGATGTTTGCTTCACCCTGATTTTCCCACTAGATTTCTCACTTTACCTTCCCACCAATGTGTGGTCTTTCCACATCTTGCTAGTACTTGGTGTTGTCATATTTTTAGTAGCAGTAAAGAAGTCCTGAAACTAAATGTACAGAATCAGTGTTTCAGCAAAATTCAGGGAAACAGGATGGATTCGCTGATTTTAAAACTTGTATCATTGGGTTAAATTTCAGTTTTTAAAAACTAGAAACAAATCTTTTCTCACTGTATTTTTTTCCTTCTTCCCTTGCAGTGGATGCCTGGACTTTGGCCTTTTCTCCAGATTCCCAGTATCTGGCCACAGGAACTCATGTGGGGAAAGTGAACATCTTTGGTGTGGAAAGTGGGAAAAAAGAATATTCTTTGGACACGAGAGGAAAGTTCATTCTCAGTATTGCCTATGTAAGAAAACACAGCATTCTCTTATCTTTCTGGTTCCTCACATTTGCTCTTGCGGTATGTCATCTTCTGAGCCTTAATCTTGCTATGGTAGCTGCTGGCCTGTTAGGCCTGGAGCCTGACGAGGCTGAGCTGTGTTCAGCAGGGTAGAGTAATGCCTGGAGTGCTCAGGACTCATCTCCTTCTGGTCTCTCTACAGAGTCCTGATGGGAAGTACCTGGCCAGTGGAGCCATTGATGGAATCATCAACATTTTTGATATTGCAACAGGGAAACTTTTGCATACGCTGGAAGGTATAGGTTGCCCTGATTTTGTGAAAGCTGTGTTATCAAACTAGAAAGGAAATTATTCTTTCTTCATGTGCTGTTAAATGGCAGATAAACATTAAGTTGGCAAAATCGTTTCATCTCAGTTGTAAAACTGAAAGGGTTCAAAGTTTTAGGTATCTCACTGGATTTAGACTTGTTTAGTTTTAACTACATGTTAGTTCCTGTGACAGTTGCCTGTTTTGGTGAGTTTACTTGCTTTTTATTTATGTGTTAATGTACCTTAGCAGTGTGGGGGTGTTTCTGTTATTTTTGGTTCTGAAGCACTTTTGGCTGGAAGGCAGCTCTTCTCTGTTGTTAATTTCTTAATGATCACATTGGCAGCCCTGGGGAGCCAAAGAGCAGGGTGGGTGGGAGGGCAACCAGATTACACATTCTTTTGTGTTATTTTGAATTCTAGCCAAGTGAACATATTACCTCGAGAGTTTATTATTTCCCTACAACAAAGGATTTGATAGGGAAATAGCATGTTATTTATGTGACACGATAATGCTTATTTCCATGTTTGGCCATATCTGTAGCAGAATTTTGTTTGTTTGGTTGGTTTGGTTTTTTTTGTAACAAAAATTGAGCTCAGAAAAAAAAAAAAGAGCTCAGGACCTCATTTACTAGGCAGGTGCTGTAAGCCCCAGCTCCTCCAGGAAGGCAGGTCAAAGAGAAGTGGTTCTAGGAGGATAGGCTAGAGTTAGGCCCACTCAGTACTTTCCTTTTTTTTTTTTTTTTTTTTTCCAGTACTACGATTGAGCTTTGGGCCCTTACATTGAACCAGATCCCCCCTTTTTATTTTTTCATTTCAGTTAAGTTATTAAGTTGCACAGGCTGGACTGGAACTTGGGATCCTCCTGCCTCTCCAGAGTGCTGAGGTTATGCGTGTGCTTCACCCTGCCCGGCTAGTATATTTCTTTTGTTACTGAAGCAGCAGGGCAGTTTCAGCTCAATGATGTGTGGTCATTCAAAGGGACATAGCAGTGGGAAGCCATATGCCATGATTAACAGGGCCCTTGTGAATTGCAGGCCACGCCATGCCCATCCGCTCCTTGACCTTTTCTCCAGACTCTCAACTCCTCGTCACTGCATCAGACGATGGCTACATCAAGATCTACGATGTGTGAGTTGAACGTGTTGCGCACAACACCAATGATTGCTCTGTCTCCTTCTTACAAGGCATCCCCCTTCCTGTCCCTCTCAGTAGGGACCTGCACTCAGACTCCTTCAGTCACCCTGGTCTCCCTGGTACCCCCCCCCCCCCCACTCCAGACTGGGTGCCTTTGCCTTTGAGTCCCCAGGGCCTTGTGGGAAGGGATGTGTGCGTTGACACCTCTTGTGTATGCCCTGCCTCCTTGCAGACAGCATGCCAATCTGGCCGGCACGTTGAGTGGCCACGCCTCCTGGGTGCTGAATGTTGCCTTCTGTCCTGATGACACTCACTTCGTCTCCAGGTACACTAAGGATTCGTTGTAGTTTCCAAATGCTTGGAAGATGAAGGTGTTGTCCAGAATTAGAAAAAATCTAAAAGTTAAAATCTGGAGGTTTAAAATTTGGAGACTGGCCCCTTCACATTTCAAGTGGCCTTTATTTTCTGCAGTTCTTAAAGTTTTTATTTATATAAATAATGAAGTTAGCTGGCCTTAGCTGGAACAAAGGTGAGATCTTGTGAACAGTTAAACTCAGGTTTTTCTTGTAAATCTAGGCTTGCAGCTACAACTGTTCTGAGGGATGCCTGCAATTCAACAGTAATTTAAAATCTATGATTCCGAGCTGGGTGTGATCACTCACGCCTGTGATCCCAGTGCTTTGGAAGACAGAGGCAGAAGAATCATAAGTTCCAGCTCAGCCTGGGCAACTTAGACACTTAAAAGACATCCTCTCCAAATGAAAGTAATAAGTGCTGGGGATGGACCTCAATGAGTTCAATCCTCAGTTCAAAAAAAAACAACTTTTTTTTTTGGCATTTCAAGAAAAAAAACTGTTGTGATGCTCCATCTGAGTATGTTTCAGGCCTGTGGCTGCCGCTGTGGCTGGACCCAAGGGGTGGACAGCATAGGGGTTCTGCTTAGTTGTCTGGAGACCCTGCCAGGGCCTTTATTTGAAGTTTCATCCAGGGTGGCAGATAGGCCAGGATCTCCAGACAACAGCACCTAGAGGCAGAGTCTCAGGAGGGCAGCTGCCCTGAGAGGGCCCCAAAGCTGCTGAACCCGCCCTGAGCTGTGCCACCTGAGCGGCCCGTGATGGTGGAGGAGTATGGGGTTTGGGGTAACATGCCGCTTCAAACCTATCTGGAACCATTTTCTGATACTGATGTTCATTTTTTGACACAGTTCATCTGACAAAAGTGTGAAAGTGTGGGACGTTGGGACGAGGACTTGTGTTCATACATTCTTTGATCACCAGGATCAGGTATGGAATAATTGAAGTGTCTTTGTCTTTTATGTTGCTTTTTTTTTTTTTTTTTTTTTTTTTTTTTTTTTTTTTTTTTTTTTTTTTTTTGTGGGACCAGAGTTCAAACTCACGACCTTGCACTTGCCAGGCAGGCACTTGTGCCTCAGAGCTATCTCCCCAGCCCCTTTATGTTGCAGTATTGTCTGAGTTCTGGAAACAGTTTTTCTTCTTCCCCTCCAGTGGAGAGTGATAGGCCCTGGGTTGGGATTGCTGCTGCTAAGATCTGTCTAGCTGAGCCTGGAACGTGCTGTCACCTAGCACCACAGGGGTGTTCCTGCCTGTGTGACAGCATCCACAAACACAGCTTCTGTGCAGTATTTCTCTGGGCTTCTCCAGGATCATCTCAGGAAGGGCCCTCCCCATGGGGCACTGTCTTTGCCAGGCTTATTCTTTACCATTTTTTAGAATTATCAAAAGAAGAGATGAGATTGTTCGTTAATATACTAGAAGGGAAATCCTTAGAAGTTGTTTCCAATTTTGAAAGGAGCTTCTGTCTGTACCTTTGCGTGCAGGTGTGAGGTGTTGTCATGTGCTGCTTCTTGGTCTTAATGTGCACATTAAGACCAAGCTAAACTGCAGTTCTGATGCAGCATGTCTGCTGTGGATCTGATACTGCGCCTGGCACCCACCCCAGAGGGGCAGCAAAATGCAGACTCCCACCATTCTGTGGATCAGGGTTTAGGAACTAGTCAGCATACAAATAAAACCCCACTGCTGCATGCTAAAAGTTGGCTTTTACTGTACTCTTGAGTGTTTCCAGATGCATCTTGATTTCTTTTGGAATGCAGCTTGGAATGGAGTTAACTAATTATGCCGATTTACTCTTACACTATGGCCAGTAAAGTCCCAGGGGTTGGTCTCGATCTTGGCAGTCTGCCCTGGACTTAAGGGAGTGAGTCCTGCCGCTGTGTGGCCCTGTGTGGGGGGTCTGCCTGCTGCTATTGCACAGAAAGAGGTTTGTAGTGAGAGTAAAACAGTCTTGTGTCCCAGGCACCATGCTAAGTACACAGCTAGGGTGACAGTCTAACCCCCTAGACTAGAACTGCCTCACAATAGGAAAGGCGGTCTGAACTGTCATCAGCTCTGCCTGGAAAGGAAGTGTGAAGTTGTTTATTGAATGCACGGCATATCAAATCAGTGGTGCCCATGGTGGCTGGCTCCTAGGACTCGTTAAGAAGAAGCAGAAGTTGCTGACCAGGGCAGCATATTTGGAAATAACCCAAGTGCTGATCAGCTTGTGAATGGATAAAGATTTGGGGGTTTTGTATAATGGAATACTGCTGTTATACAGAAGGATACACTCAAGACATTTGGATGTCTTTTGAAAATGGATGTATTTTGATACTATAACTTTTAAATGAAATAAATTGGATACACATGTATAAATACAACATTCTCTGGTGTGAGAAACCAAAGGTGTAAAAAGAGACCAAACTGTATAATAGGTTTGTGAAGTGGGAAGAAAATGTTCAAATGGGGAGGGGAACAAGAGAGAGGGGGAGGGAAATATTTTAAAAATGAGAAAAGGAAAACATGGAAACAATGCTTTTGGAAATAGGGAAGGTAGGAGGGGTTGAAAGGAGGGCAGGGCAAGCCAAAGAAACAAGTTATATCAAGTTCTCTACAATGAATGTGATCATTAAGTGTATCTAAAATATACCAATAAAAGTCTGATTGAAAAGATTTTTTAAATGTTCATCATGGAGCAATAACTAAATGACACAAAAGGAAGGTGCCTAATTAAAGAGAGGCCACTGTCCTCTCTCATTTAGGAACTATAAGCACCTGCTTAGGCAAGCACAGGGACCAGGGTTTGATCCCCAGTACCACATGCCATGCTGGCCCTGCCCACCGGCTTGCTGAGCTGATGACCAAGAGAGTAAACCAGTCTTGTGTCCTAGGCAACATGCTACGTATACAGCCAGGGTGACAATCTAACGCCCTAGACATGCACACCTGTGACCCCAGTGCTGGGGAGGCTGAAAACAGGAGGACCACTATGAGTGTGATGTGCGTAGTGAGACCCTGTACAAAAACAAAGAATAAATTAAAAAAACAGAATAATGAGAAGTAAATGAGGATGTTCATCTTGCAAACAGTCTTCAGAAACAAAATATTAATAGAATTTTTAAAATTTACAGGTCTGGGGAGTAAAATACAATGGAAATGGCTCAAAAATTGTGTCTGTTGGAGATGACCAGGAAATTCACATCTATGATTGTCCAATTTAGACATCAGCACCTACGAGGCAGATGCTGCGGGGCAGATGCTGCGGAGAAGATGTGCAGATTGCCAGGACATTCCTTACTCTTATGTGCATTTAAATTAAAAACTTGGGCCGTATTATAGCTGAGACTCAAATTTTGTAGACACAGTATAAAGATTTTCCTGTTTTAATGGAAATACCATTCATACTTTAATAAAGAACTCTTGATGCAACGCCCCTGGTGGTGGGCACGCTTCTTTCTTGGTTCATCTGTTGCTGGAGAACCATGATAGGAGCTGGCTTTGTTTAGTGGGAGGGAGGAGCAGCCGGGTGCTCACTGAGCCTTGCTGCTTGGAAGCGCAGCCCCTCTCCTGGGACCAGCTCCTGAGAACACTTGGCATCCTGGAGAACAGGAGTCATGAAGGCAACACCACTGGGTGTCTGGCTGGGTGGGCACAGCCACTGGTCCTGGCTGCCTGGAGGTCCTTCTGCTCAATACATTAAAATTATCCTCCGCACTCCTCCCTTTCCCCCCTTCACCACGTAAGACCTCTGTAACCTGTTGGTGGGTATAGGAAGACAGTTGCTCTTGCTGCCCTTGTAGTGCCTGGGCTCCAGACTGCAGAACAGGGCTGTGCCCCAGGTCACAGAGTGGCTGATGCTGGTGCTTTCCCTCCATTCCCACCCTCTGCTTGCTCTCGGGCCTTGGCTTTTCTCCTATAACCACACTATGCTGGCACTCGGGTCCCTCACTTGCTGTCCAGCCCTTGGAGAGACCTATTCTTTCATTCCTAACCTATAAAGAAGCTTCGTTCCTTCTACCCATTCATGCTAACACCAGATTTAGTGCTTGAGTGAAGAAAAAGCAAAGCCACTTGTCTCATAGCAGCTCCATTTTTAATATTAAAGTGACAGATGAAGAGATGGAATAAACTCTGAAGCAATGCCCTCCAGAGGTCACTTACATGACAGGAAGGAGCTAAGTGTAATTTTGCTCCATTGTCAACTAAAGAGTAGTTATTTATCAGGAAGCCACAGCACAGGAGCAGCACCGGAGAGAGGTGGTCCATTTACAAGTTGGTTTTTGCTTAGTCTTGGTTGGAAGAATCGGCCTTCAGTCTCCTGGCCAGTGGTGGAGGCAGGCGCAGGTGGGCTTTCTCTACTGGCACAGCCGTGTCCCACCAGCCAGCAGTGCTCCTGGAACCTGGATATCCTGTGGCCTACTCGAGGGTCCCTGTCTGGGTTTCACTTGGGTGCCATGTGACCAGATAAGGGCCCATCTGACAGCTCAAAGGTAGCAGTTTCTCTTCATGACTGGAAAGAAAGGAGGAGTGATGGCCTGAAGTTGAGGTAATGCTAAGTCAAGCTTCAGTCTGCCTGCCAGGAAGGAAGCAATGTGCCCTGTACTGGCTGTAGGCAATGGGAGTCTACATGGATGAGGAGGCCCCAGGAGAGCCTGCCTGTTCCCACCAGTGTCATCTCAGTGAGACATCCTTTGGGATATGGCTGTGAGGTAGGGAACAACCCTTCTTCAGAAAGGAGCCCAGCTGCAGAATGTGGGAGGATACAGTGGGATGCTCTGTGCCTTCCCAGTCTTTCAAGTCACTGGGGTCAGTGAGCAGAAGCCACCATCTGTGGCTCAGATCACTGTCCTCTCGTGGCTTCAGCTGCTGCCTGCGGCTGTCGAGGATATAGGAGAGTTTCATTTTCAAGTAAGCACTGGGGTGGGCTGGGGCTGTAGGGGTTCCAACAGAAAAGTTCAAAAACCAGAGAACTGGGTGGGGTCACAGGCAAATTGTGGGTCCTCTGCCACTTAAGACACTGGTTTGTCCTCCTGAGGGGCTTGGGAAGTTTAAAGAATTTCCAGGAGAAGTGAGTGTTCTTATGCCTCACAATAGCCACTGGGGCACTAGCGAAAGGACTAGGTTAGGTCTGCCCCCAGGGCATGCAGAGCCCATGTGTGTGCCTGAGTTCGTGTAGACATTCATCTGGAACCTGGACTCAGAAATAGCCTATGAACAGCTCTGCATGCAGGCCTTCAGCAACTGCCAGGGAGCAAGGGTGAGAAATCATCGGCAGACATAGCCGAGATACCCACTGTGCCTCGCGGCCTGTGAGGGGATTGGTGTGGTTCTGGGCTGAGTGCTACCAAGATCTGACCAGCAGCAAAGTGACAAGAAGCACAGAGTATGGTCACCAGCATCCCCAGTACAGTCCTGAAGGTGTGGACTAACAGATTCCATGGGCAGACTGAAGTGATTTACATGTAAAACATCTAAATGTAAAGCAGGCATAACTTAAATCAGAACCAAAAGAAACCCAAAGACACTCGGCCATGGAGAACACTGAACACACACAGAACGCCCCAGACACAGCCATTACAGGACGCCATTTCATTGTGCCAACATTACACTGTCCCTGTGTCATGCTGCCTGGCACTGCACGCCGGCACGGGGCCCATCCTCATCTTCCTCATAGGCCTCACGCTGTGGGCGCCAGCCCTGCTCGCCAGCACTGAACTCCTGCAGCTCTGCCTGCTCCATGTCCTCTGTGACCCGCACTTTCTGCCGCGGGGGCAACAAGGCTTCCAGCTGTGGCAGTTTCTCTGGGGACAACCAGTGCTGCTCAGGGAAGGTCACCTGTGAAAGGGGACAGAATGAGTGGCTCATCCCTTCCAGTAGGGCAGCGGTGCAGCATGCCTGGGACCAAACGCAGGGTACTTACCAGGAATTGTATGACCAATGTCCCCTTCTCCAGGGGGGCCTTATAGATAGGCATCCCCTCGTTGCGCACACATCGCAGGTCCCCATGCTTTATCACCTCACCTGCCACAGAGAAGATCAGGTGTGACACAGGAAGCCAGGGCCTGTGTTCACGCACAATGGGGCAGGCCTAGAAGGTGGCAGGATCAGGGGCCCTGGTGTTGCACAGCAGACACCACTCTGCTCTAGCAAGTCCTCTAGGCTGCTGGTCTTGCTGCATCCACCTGGCGCAAGGGATTTCAACCCAGTTACAGGCAGTTTGTGTACGTGTATGTGTGCATGTGCATGTGCATGTCTGTGTGTGTGTGTGTGTCTGTGTGTCTGTGTGTCTGTGTGTCGGTGTCCTGCTCCTACCAGGGTTCTGTTCTATTAGGATGTCAGCAGGTCTAGGACAGAACTCAGACCTGGGCTTTCCCTTCCTCCACAGTAACAGAGAAAATTCAAACTCTGTGTATGTATGTGTGTGTGTGTGTGTGTGTGTGTGTGTGTGTGTGTGTGTGTGTATGTGTGTGTGTGTGTATGTGTGTGTGTAGAGCAAAAAAACTAAAAAAAGAATTTTCCACCACACCGCTGTGCTTTCTACAATCCTTGAACGAGCATGTACATACATCCCACCCCAGGCCCATCATGTAAAATGTTAACAACAGATAAAACTGGCTGTGGGGGCCTCCTGCTGTTGTTATTTTCATAACCTTTTGTAAGTTTGAAATATGTTCAAGTAAAAAAGATTTTTAAAAACATACAAATTTAGGTCAAGACTTAGAAACATAAGAGAGGAAACAGAACAGGCCAGCACAGGTCAGCAGACAGAGAATAGAGGAACAGACCCAGAACAGGGGAGCCCTTAAGGGTGGCCTCGGGGTGTCACTGATCTCCTGGACTCCAGGACTTATCACAACCACCATGGCCACCACACCCTACACAAGTTTATCAGCCAGTCACCTCCCAGCCATCCCACCCTGCCCTGCTTGTCCAAGGTGAAGCAGCCTCTGACCTGTGGCCAGGAAGGCACCGGAGCAGCACTGCTGGTGGCCACAGCCAGGCCTGGGTGTCAGGCATACAGACAGCTATGTGCTTCCAGGGGGTGGCTTAATTAAGGCTTGGACCTGGCTTTGCCCTGCCTGCCCCTCCCCCAAATGTTGGCAGGTGCTCTGGGGCCCATACAGACCCAGATCCACTAGGCTATGGTGAGGTGGAGCCCAGGCCCCAGGATGCCTGCTTTATTGTTCCCTGGCGCCCTCCAAAGCTAAGCAACTAGGCAATGTTTTGGTGTCAGAAAACTTGATTTTAAATCCTGTCCTACAGAAGCAGAGGGAAATGTGGACAAATGGATACATAGCCCACTTGGCAGAAAAACACCATTTCTAACAGCAGCTGTGTTAAATTTTAAAATTGAAGTGGTGGCACAAGCCTATAATCTCAGCATTTGGGGCTGAGGCAGAAGGGTCATTGAGTTTGAGGCTAGTCTAGACTACATAGTGAGCATTCATATTAAAAAATAATAATAAACAACAGAAAAAATAAAAAATAAAATTTAATTGGCAGATTGCCGCTAGAATTTCAGACCCTAGAACTCCTATTGGAGGCTTCCACCCCCATTTCTGTGGGAGTTTTTTCCTCTAGGAAAACAGAAAGGAAATGAAATCCTCCAATCATTGTAGATGACGTTAGAGAAAATCAGGTGTCAGTCCCAGAGGTCACCACTTCAAGCACCCACAGCAAGTGCAGCAGGTGCCCTAGGGATGTTACCTGGCCTGGTCGCGATAACAAGGATTCGATCATCCAGTGTATTTATAGTCTTCTTGAAGCCACAAAGAGCTTCAGAAAGCTGAATTTTCATTTTCATGATCAAGTCGTGGCCTCGTCTCTGAAAGACACTATGATCCTTCTGATCAAGCACAATTATGACATCGCCAGGCTCCAGCTCAGGCTCCTGGTCTCCTTCGCCATGAAATAGTATCTTTTGCCCATCTTTCATACCTATGGAACATCAGCCCTTTCTGATTAGCCATTTCACATAAAAATCATGCTTTCCCTGAGCTTTTGAAGAAGGAACACAGAGTTCTTTGGGGCTTCTCTACTCAGGGAGGCCACAATGTGAGCACAAGACTACCGCCCACCTCCCAGATGGCTCATGGTTCTGGGGACTAAGAAGGACAGGACAGCTAGTGAATCTCTGACACATAGTATGAACATAGGCACAGGGTAAGGCTTGTTTAAATGAGGAGTCCTTTCTCCATGTAAGCAAGTTAGTATGAGTGTCAATTCTTGAACTTTCGGTCTTTTCTCTGAGCTACACTATATTTGCTGGCATTGAAAAATCACCATCCTGTGATGGCACCAAGCAAGACAAGCAGCAAGGGAAGACAATCTATATGGAAGAATCTGATGCTGCAGGGAGAAATATGGAAGAAAGGGGCATGAGCTATTAAGATATGAGCTCTGACTCCAAAGAAGGGGTCTGAACCTGCCTGAAGAGGGCAGTAAATCCCAGCTGAGGTCAGGTAAGACTTGAAGCCCTCAGAAAATCTTTGAAGAGGTTGACTGTGATTGCAGGGAAGCAGATGCAGGAGGAAATCCTTGGCAGGTGGCACAGGATAGACATATGGCCAGGAGGGTCAAGGGAAGCCCTGGAAGCAGGACGATTCCTGGCACACCCTAGGGTCCTATAGTTCTAGGCTGTGCACAGCTCAAGTCCCTGGTGCCAAGCCTGAGGAGGAGCACCAATTCCACGCAGCCTCACCTTTTTCCACGTGTACCTCAATAATCTTCTTCTCCCGGATCACCTTGGCGCCATTGCAGTTTTCACACCGGTCCTTGGGGTTGATGCGCTCACCCTGGCCCTTGCACTCTACACATACAGTCTGGATCTGCTGCACCATGCCCGGCCCAATCTGCTGGATGTGGATCTGCATCCCCCGCCCCTTGCACAGCGGGCATTTCTCCACAGAGTCCTTCTTCCCACCTACACCTGGGAGGGCGGGGATGTGACGGGGTGAGGACTCTGCTGTTCCCTTCCCAGTTGCCCCAGGTACCACAGGGGAAGGACAGGAAATCTCCTGTTGCAGGGAGCATGGGCTGGAAGTCTCTTTATACTGGTGAAAAGCAGTGTGGAGCATCTGAAGGGGCCTAGCCACACAAACAATACCAGATAACAAGTGACCTCATGTGACTGTGTTTTGGACTCTATTGATCCAAATTTATGATTTTAGCCTCATCAATCGTGTTTTCTTTCATCCATCCTGGGGTGGAAAAACATGGTCAGAAGCAGTGAGATGGCTGGGTAGCAGATATTCAAAGGACAGGAGCTCTGCCAATGGAAGTAGCCACCAGCTTAGCCAATCATCAGTCCGACAGTGGGGCCTTGGCCACATTAGAGTGGAGAGTCATCAAATGATGCCAGATTGTGTGTTCACTAAAGCTTTGCTGGACCCCAGGTGCAGTCAGTCGTTCATGCACTGGTTTCGCAGCATTGAGGCATTACAACAGATTATTTCACGCTTTACAAAAAAATCTCACCAACCCTGAGGTTAGGTGAATTGTTTTGATTTGGGCATTTTAAAAATAACTATCAACTGGGGCCGGCGAGATGGTTCAGTGGTCTAAAGCGCCTGCTTAGGAGGGCTCAGGCAACTGCGGGGACTGCAGTTCGATCCCTGGCACCACATGCTGCGCCAGCGCCACCACCAGGGCAGGCTGAGCCAGCCACAAAATGAATAAATAAAGAAACAAACACAACAAGCAAATAAATAAATAAATAAATAAATAAATAAAATTAAAAAAAAATAACTATCAACAAATTAAAGGGATAGCCCAAATAAAACATCCATTTGGACAAATAGCTGTGGCCTCAGGCTGCCTACTAGCAGACAGTACCTGACCCTTGAGTTGGATAACGTATTATTTTTTCTCTGAGTTCTGAAAAAGCAGACTTACTTCTAGACCTAAGAGATCAGAACTGTGAGATTCATTCAAAAATTAAAATTTTACCTTCACATTTCTCACAAATTATATTTTTCTGGAGGGCTAATTTCTTGGTGATTCCGTTATACAAGTCTTCCAGGGTTACTGACAACTGATGCACAACATTCTTGCCTTGTAAGAGGGGGAAAAAAACAGTTAGAAATAGGGTAAGAAACAGACTGCAGTGTTGAATTCCACCCACATAGCCCTGTGCCGTAAGTATACCAGGTTCCCCCTTCTCTCCCACAGGAAGTACACTCCCGTCACACTTGTTCTACCCTCTGTCCTCTGCCAGCACTGACAGTTAACACTCCATCTAATATGAACTAATTCTCAATCATTTATGGGCATCAGTGAAATGACTTCCCACCTTTATTTTCTGAGGAAAAAAAAAATCTGAGAACAGGGAGTTTCCTGACTGAGAGACAGAAGGCTCAGTGACAGGTGACACTAATGTTAACAGTGATGCTGGTGATCCAAGTCCTCCTGATGAAAGCAGCGCTTCCTCACGGATAAACGTGTGGCAGCCAGAAGTGCCTCTTTGGGCACCCATCTCTTGTTTCTATAATTTGTACCCAAGTGTGGACTCTTTCCTTTGCCCAGCTCTTGTATCTGCACCCAGAATGGTGGGCACCTGTTCTTCATGGAGGGACAACTCCTAAGGCTGGATCTCCCTACTACCCAGAGTCCTTGCTGCCTCTGGGACAAGATGTCCTGGCTGCCTGGTTGTCATATTTAAGAGATGATTTAATGAAGGGCATGAATTTTTCATCTTAATGCAGCAAGAAGCTGGGCAAAGAATGTCAAGAGTTTTAATCACATCCACTTCATCAATTACACAAGCAGGGTACATACTAGAGGACTGGCAGAGACTGTTCCTTAATTGATGACTTTCAGCACAGGATGTTCACAGGATTGGCAGTGAAGTTTTTAAAGCTCAAAATCAATTATAATGTGAGCACTAACACTTTTCTCCAGGGAAGTCATTGAACAAAACCAAATTTCTTACAAACAACACAGAGCTTTTTTTCTCTCCTGATTTTATCAACAAAGGTACTAAGCTAAGTTGTCTATGTTGTTTTAGGACCCAAAGTTGTCAGTAGCCACAAGGCAGGAGTAAAGGGACTGAGCCACATGGAACCAGTGACTGCAGAGATGATATCTGCAGCCTGGTGAAGGAAAAATGAGGAAGAGTAAACCACAGAACTCAAAACTGGAGGCCATTTACCAAATATGAGGTGAATTTTGTTATTTAGAAAACCCTGAGCCAGCTGGGACAATGTGATGGCACTGAACACAGCAGGTCCCATCTGGAATGGGACAATCAACTGGCCCTGGATTAGGCAGGAACCCAGGCCAAAAGCAAGGGCAGGTAGATCTCTCCCTCAAGAGACTCTCATGCTTAAACTCCACAAGAGAGCACAAGAGGGCCTTGACCTTTCTCCTTTCTACCCACAACCCCATTTGCTCCTTCATCTGGGGCTTAAAGGCTCTAAGAATTGCTAAGCATACCAGTGACTCCTCACTGAAACTTCTCCCTGGGCACTGAGCTCTTTATTTATGTCTGTGATTTGTGGACTCTTTCCTCTGCCCAGCTGTTGTATCTGCACCCAGGATGGTGGGCACCTGTTCCTTAGGGACAGACAACTCTTAAGACAAGGAAAGAGCTAGTGATTCCCAAACATGACGGTCGCACCCTTTTAAACATGATCCATCTTGATTCCAGCAATGTGTGCAATTTTGCAAACAACAAAACTTGCTTACATCTCTTTAGAAACATTTACCTCGTCTGTCTCTTGCCATCCGTCCTCCACCACCAAAGAACATGTCAAAGATGTCCATCGGGGAGGAGAAGCTGGGGCTGCCTGAGCCTCCTTCTTTAATCGCCTGTTCCCCACCCTGGTCATAAATCTCCCTTTTCTTTGGGTCTGAGAGCACTTCATAGGCCTGGGATATGAGTTTAAACTTTAAAAGAAAAGAAAAGAGAAAAACATTTTAAAACAGAGAGGAGGTTTGAGTCTTTTTTTATTATCATTATTAAAGGAAACACACCATCAAAATAGAAACCAGTCCCAGAGGGCCCTGCACTCAGTCTTCCTCTCTAAGTGGGACATACAGGGCCACTGCTATGAAGGAACTGATGATGAGGACAATGCAAGGATTGGAGAGAAAGCAGGGTGAAGGAAAGTTTCTCCCCACTATGGCTGCACCAGGCAGGAAAGGGGAGTCCAATGAGGAGGCAGCAAGCCCCAGCCAGGCTGCCTCTGTCACCAGGCACAGCCCAGGACTCCAGTTGCTACCATGTCTTTGAGTTTCCAGGGATCAATTTACTCAAGGAGTATGGAGTTCACCTGCAGGCACTTGTGGGCACCCAGAACATGCCAGACAGAGTTCGAGCTTCACTCACACTCCCCGGATGTCTGTCCCTTCCTAGGTCTCCCAAACACTGCAGCTACTGACAACACCAACCATGCCCTGCAGTGGCACTATCTTCCCACTGGTGTCCCTGATAAAGACACAGTATCCAAGTGTGGCACTGCTGCCAAAACTTGGCCACTGGAACCCAAATGTCAAAATCAGAGAACCCAAGGCAGGGCCATTGCGCGAAACTAAGGAAATCAAACATGGTGAGTGGGTTGGATCCTCCATAGGGGGAAAGGACTACCGAAGGCATTATAGGAACAAAAGAAGAAATGCAGTTTTTTTTAAAAAACATTACACTTCTTGTATTTGATAACTGTACTATGGTCACCTACAAGGGTGTCCTTGTTCCTAGGAAAAACAGGCTGAACTAATTAGCACTGAGTGGCTGTGATACAAGCAAACAGTATTAGTATCAGAGATCGCTAAAGCAGTGTGCTTTCTCTGTGTGAATATCTTTATTAACCTAACAGAGACCACTAATAGTCATTACTTATCACTGGTGGGGTCAGGTGAAGGGGTGCAGGTGGTCCCTGGGCTAGTCTCATCTCTTCTCTAAGCATGTAGACAGCTCTAAAACATGACCTAAACATTAAAACATGCACATTCCATCATCCTCCCCATTACCACCATCCACCTCGGCTCGCCAAGACCTCAGCAGCCTGCACCAGCTTCTCTACCCCACTTTCAGCTTCTCTTCATTCCCACCAATGCTCTGCCTAAACCTCTCTGGCAGCGCTAGTCCCTGAGAGTAAAAGCTCGTCCTAGATCACTGAGCAGCCCAACCCATCCTCTCCTGGGCCAAGGTCTGTGCAAGATCTGCCAGCCTCTTTGCTTTCCTATAGGATCACTCCATTCTTCAGCACAAACATTGTAGCATATGGGGTAAGTGCTGTGTTGGACAACTGGCCATGCAAGTCCAAGCCTGTCTGCAAGTCAGGATCACACAGCACATTCCATGTAGGTGCCTACCAAACACCATGGGTACTTATAGAACCCCAGGTTTACTAGGTGAACCAAGAGTCACGGAAGCATTCAATCAGAAGCTGGGTCTCATAGGGAGGAGGACCTCCCTGCCTTTGGTGGCCCACTGACCCAGCCTCTGGGACCTAGGATTCCACTTTCTAACTTAACTTCTGCCTGGACCCCTTCCCTCTGCTGGCGATGAGAGATCTGACCTTTCAGACTGATCTTCTGCACAAAACCTCCATGGCCAATGAGACAGCTAGAGAAGATGGCCTTAGAAGTTAACACAGCAACTTGAACAGTATTTATGTTAAAATACTGAGTGAAAAGAGAGGGAAAAAAGCCCATGTACCAGGCTGGCCATATATGGTCACCTTGGGAGAAGTTACTCTAGGTCACGCAGGGATGTTCTTAGTGGTGTTTCTTCTGTATTTTGAAACTTCTGACACTGTCAGGATTTTTACCTTGAAAAGCTACTATTCAAACTAAAAGTGACCATGAAATTGGCCAAAAGACCAAACTCATTTCAATAGGGCAGCAACCAGAAAAAAAACTCTGTTGTGACCCCAAAAGGGATCACTTTGCTGACCTGCCATCTGCCACCCCAGGTCTTGTAGAAAACCAGCTACAGAGGAGACAGATAAACAGTGCAGCGTGTGACAACAAATGCAGGCCGCTGGACACTTAGCAACACGGGACAACCGGGCAAAAACAAAGACCAACACCCACGGCCTTCTCAGTTGTCCCAGTGCAAAGTGGAAAAAGATCAGCTAATCTATTTTTGAAGAGACATTAATAATGCAGTGACAAATTCAGGTGGAAAAAATAAAAAAATGAAGTTAAATGAAGAAAAAAAATTCTACCTGAACTATGCAAAAACTTGCACAATAAAGAAAAGTTCTGCAGTGTGCCCAGCCAAGACAGGGTGTGCTTGATGAGTGAATAGATGGAACAGGCCCTCCCTGGGGAGTTGGACAGTGGGGTTTCTGTACAAATAATTTACATTTGATTCTAATGCAAATACCCACTGAGCACCCCAGTCCCCTCCTCTCTGCAATCTCCCTCCACTCCACCTCTTTATGCAGCTCTCTTGCTCTGTACACACTCAGAATGTGTTAAGGTGCACATCTCCTTTAGCATCCCGTGGCATAGCTAGACACATGCTGCCCATAGTGGACACAGGTAGTGGACAAGTAGTCACCACAAAAGCCAATGAGCTTTTGGGCCAGACATCTCCCAGGAAGATGTCTCCCTGGCACTAAATGAAAGCTCTTGTCCTTTTTGTAGAAGGGAGGGAAGGAAAAGCATTCCCGGTACTAGGCACATTGCAGGACCCCGCCCCTCTTCAAACTGAGAGGGGCTGCTGGACCTCCCTGCTAAGTGCTTTAATGGTTTGACATGAATGTAGAGTTTGGCTAGAAACAGATATTAGTTTAAAACCAAGCAAACAACCTGCTTAGACAGGAATATCCAGAGCGCAAGTTGTACATGTATAAAGAGCAAAATTACTTTTTTTTCCTTTTAAGCTTCAATCTCAAGAGCATACTCATTTCACTCAATATGCACACGGCCGTGAACTCACACAGGGTAACGACTATGAAGATTGACCTAAAACCAGGTCAGAGGCTTTCCCACACACAGCTGTTGCCAGCCAGCTGGAATATGAACTGACGAGCCAGGAGCCCTCAGAAGAGACAGCGGCAACAGGGAGCAAGTCTGTGAATCACGCAGCAAGCCTGGGACATTCAGAGCTACAGTAAGCCGCCTAAATATAGAGGGATTGGACACCAGCAGGGAGGGATGAACGGTCTTACACAGAAGCATTTTAAACTTATGACAGTCACATTCAGCACAAGGCTAAATATAAATATTCTATCACTGTTCCACCAGCCGACCTTCCCTGAGCAGTTGGTCCCAGCTGGCAATGACTAATGCAGGCGGGTCCTTTGATCCATGTATTGTTGCCTCAGGTCTAAAGACTAGTTGATTTTGGTGGCTTCGAAAGTGGCTTAGGACAACTACTATCAGCTGTTCTGGCCTCTCCGGGATCCCCAGAGTTTTATAAGAAAATGACCAGGAATGAAGGGAGACCTGACTATCTTTAATGACTGATCCAAGTCACCTATTCAGGTGGGCTGTGTTGTCCTAGGACAGAGGCAGAATGTTGCTGTAAACAACAGGACAAGTTTAATTTAAGTCTCTAAGACCTGGCATGCCCAGCCTATGATGGCACCCAGGATTGACTGTAGTCAAAGGAACTGAAACACGCGTGGAAGACAGCTGTGTGGATTTCAGAGTCCATAAGCTGGGTGGGCAACAAGGAACTGTAGGAGGAATCTGGGTGTGTGCAAAGCAGATTGGAGGACAGGAAGTCACCCCAGTTAGTGTATCAACAGAGATCCCAGCACAACAGCCCAGTGACCCACAGTGTCAGCTGGTGCCCCACTTCTGCTACTGCCTTAGTGTCCCATGGGGGCCCTACAGGAGCCTCCATACCCAGACCCAAGAGATTGAGACCTCAGTCACGGGTGGAGTGACAGAGACTGGCAGGTGCTAGGGTCTTAGTCCCTGCACTCACCAGCAGGTTGGACCACCCTGATCCTAGTGTCCCCTACCTCTGCCGCCCTCTTGGTCTCCCTAACCCCATCCCCTGTCCCAAGTCCCTGCACCTGGTCTGTTGTCCCACTTGGTTCCCAGGTCCTGCTGCACCCATCCCAGTCACCCGGCATCCACACCGTTTTCCTGCCTGAGGTTTTCTTTGGTTGGAAGTGCATAGCACCCTTCCTGGTTACCCCGTCCTTTATCTCCCCTCGGGCTTCCGGGGGCCCTTGTCCCCCCTTGATTCCTCCTACCCCTTGGTCCCTTTTCCCCTGGGCTGCTGGGTCCCCTGATCCCCCTTGGCCACCCAGGGCCCCTGTGCCCCGCCCCATCCCTTTCAATTCCCCTTGCCCCCCTCCCCCTGTCCCCGTCCCCGCACCCGGTCGCCCTCGCTCGGATTCTTGTCAGGGTGGTAGCGCAGCGCCAGCCTCCGGTAGGCCCTGCGGATCTCATCAGGCGCCGCGCTCGGTTTCACGCCCAGGACGTCGTAGAACTGCGTCTCCTTCACCATTGCCACGGTCCCTGCGCCACGGTCCCTGCACCGGCGTCACCGTTGTCACCGTCACAGCCCCGGCGCTAGCGCCTCCCGCCTGCCCGCCCGCCCCGGCTCCCTCGGTTTTATCGGTGCGGGCGGGCGCAGTGACGGCGGTGGCGACCGTAGCGACCGTGACGACCATGGCGACCGTGACGACACAGCACCCAGAACGTTCGCGGCTCCGCCCCTCCCGCAGCTGAGGCTCCGCCCTGCCTTGGGGTCTGGGTCAAGGTTGGAGTTCTGGTCTGGGTCCAGGTGGAGAAATCCAGGTGTGGTCTGGGTCTCATGGGCTGCGACACCCCACCCTCCTAGTCTCTGCCTGGCCTGTCAGGTTGTACGGACCTCTGTGCAGCCACCGCCTCCCACTGCAATATTTAGAGGGTTTGAGGGAATCAAGGCTAAGCCATGGTAGCCCCCCATTACCTCAGGGCTAGGGTAACTTTTCCAAGGCTGGGATGACCTTGATCCTTCCTAATAGGGCGGGGGACTGAAAATCCCGGGTGCACACAGTGGACCTCCACTGCCCACAATTAGGAGCCCATGAGTTCCCCTGGAATGAGCAAGGGAGCCCTTAAGTCTCCTGAGGTGGACAGGGACGCTTCTTCCCTCAGAGGTGGCCCCCGTCCGTGTGCCAGCCACTGAGACAGGGCCATGCTAGGGGAATCAGAGCTGCCCCAGCCAGTGATTAGAGCCTCTCCAGGTCCTGCTGGTGCACAGAAGCCAGAATGAAGATCCCCAAAGAAGCTGACTGAGAAAGGCATTACCTCTATCTGAAGGAGCTAGAGGCTCCCCTGACTTCCACTGGGCACGTGTGTGGTGAGGGTGAGGAGATACTACTACCCCCAGGGTAGCCTGGCAGTTTGGTATCCTGAGCCTGAACCCAGCCCTGCCCCCTTCCACCTTTAAAAGGAATGACAAAGGCCTTGATGTTCAAGAGCAATGAATCTGTTTATCGCCATCTTGGGGATGTGATTTTTCCTGACTTAGGCCCCTATGAATCACTTGCCTTGAGTAGCTCCTCAGCTGGAGGTCAGGAAGTTTGGTTCCTAGAGCCAGATGGCATTGACCACAGGGGGTGACTGAATACATAGTGAGGGTTTCAATCCAAGAATTATTTTTTTTTTTTCAGGACTGGGGTTCATACTCACGACCTTGCGCTTTCCAGGCAGGCACTTGTGCCACAGAGCTATCTCCCAGCCCCAGTCCAAGAAATTTTTTGTCACAAGAGATAACATCACAAATCCTCAAAATACTCCCTCCTTGCTTCCAACATGCACCATTCCTGCCACTTTGTGAAGCAGCTCTAGCACTCTTCATGTTTTTATAAGATCTGATAAAAAAAAATGTAGTGATCACTGTGCTGAGTGCCATCCAACAAAGAAGCAGGCTCATGAAAACATGCTGGTGCATCTTCGTCCTCCTTATATATGTTTTTGACACCGTGAAAGTTCAGGGTTTTCCCCAGAGTCAAAATGAGCATGAAAGGGCAATGCTTTGAACCAGTTCAGGACATGGAGGCCACCACAACAGCTCAGCTAAAGATACTCAGGAAAGAGGACTTCTGGGACTACTTCAGAAAGTGACAGGAAAATGGGATAAGTATGTGTGAAGCCAGGGAAAGGACCTTGAGGAGGATTCCTGGTAGTATGTCCTTTACTATAAGAAAGATGTTTAATCTAAAACTTTGCAATCTATCACAGTTCAACTGTGAGCCTCATGCTCTGAGCCTGCCCCATTCCCCCCTTCCCCAAGATATGGTCACTGTCAACTACCTGCCTTTCCTGCAAGACCCTTCTGAGAACTGAGGGGACAACAGACAGGTGAAACTTGGCCATTCATAGGGAACCCCAGGAAACTCCTCAAAACCCTTGTGACTATTCCACACTCCAGCTACCAACCCAGAGGATGCTGAGGTCAGAAGCAGTGGGCATCATAGTACGGAGCTCCCCTGGGGTTCCAACATGAATCCAGAGCTGAGAGCTACTATCCAGCCTTATGCATGAATCCAGAGTCAGTGCTGTGAACTAGCAACATCAGCAGGATGGCCCTGTGCAAGAGTGATGGCTTTAGGGTGAGCAGAGGCTGAGCACACAGAATGGGGCTGTGAACTATGATGTTTGTGAGACCTGGGTTCAAGTCCAAGCCCTGTTCTTCCTGGCCCTGTGACTTTGGGCAGGTGACTTCACCTTCTGAGCCTCAGTTCCCTCACTTAATAGTACTTACCTAAACCTTGTGAAGCCCCTGTATGTGGTCTTGATATGCTTTGTATTTTTTGCTTTTGTCTAAGAAAAAAAAGCTGATACAGGTTCTCCTTGACCAAACTCTAGCAACCCTCCTCTAAGCCCCCTTCTTGGGGTAGGCCTTGACCTGAAATAGTTCCTAACAGCTCAAGGCCGCATCTCTAAGATTACCCTCTTTGCCCCCAAAGCTCCTGTCTGAGGAAGCTTCAGGATGCCAGAGAATTTAGTTGATTTCAGCTACACCTGAAAATGGGACCTTTTCCGATCTTCATCAGAGGGTAGAAGCCTAACTTTGATCATTGTCTGGGCTCACATAGTTGGGCTGGTCACCTTTACACTGACAGCCCTTAGTAATTTTCACCTCTCTGGCTCTATTAATCTGTGTTTATCCATCCCTTCTCCCTCAATCTCATGGAAAAGGCCCAGTTGCCTTTGTGCAAATAGCAAATGAGCTCAGTTCATGCCAGACTGTTCCCTCTTACAACAGTGATTCCTGCTTAAAATCTGCCTTCAGATGACCAGTGAGGGCTGGCGAGATAGCTCAGCAGTCTAAAGCATCTGCTTAGGCAAGCTTAGGCAACCGCAGGGACTGCAGTTAAATCGTCCGCACCACATGCAGCACTAGCCCCACCCCCAGGGCAGGATGAGTCGGCCATAACATAAAGTTTTTTTTAAAAAATGACCAGTGATATTGAAATATTTATTTGCCATTTCTAGTTCTTTATCTGAGAAATGTCTGTTCATTTCAGAAGTCCATTTTTTTTATTGAGTCTTTAAATTTGGAGAGTCTGTTATTTTAAAATTATATATCCTAAATAATAGTCCTTTCTCTTAGGTACACCTGGCAAAATTTTTTTCCCACTCTATGGGTTGTCTCTTCACTCGATTTGTGGTTTCTTTTGCTTTGCAAATGCTTTTTAATAAGATGAAATTCCAATGGTTAATTCTTTGTGATAGTTCTTGTGCAATTAGAATTTTTGTTCCTAAAGTCTTTGCCTCCAAAGATGTCTATAAAAGTTCTATCTATTCTATCTTCTAGTAGATTTATTGTTTCTGCTTTAGCTGGGGAGATAGCTCAGTGGAATAAGTACTTGCCTGGCAAGTGCAAGGTCCTGAGTGTGATTCCTGGTATAATAAAAAAAAGTATTTCTGCTTTAATATTTAGGTATTTGATCCATTTTGATTTTAGTTTAGTGTATGATGAAAGATATAGGCCTAAGTTTAATCTTCAGCATGTGGGAAATCAGTTTTTCCAGCATCATTTATTAAAGAAGCTTTCTTCCAGTGGAAGTGTTTAGCCCCTTTATCAAAGATAAACTGGCTGAATGTGTTTGAAGTTATTTTTGCATCTTCTAATCTGTTCCATTGATCCTAAGGCCTGTTTTTATTTTGTTGTCAGTACCATGATTTTTTGTTTTGTTTTGTTCAGTTTTTGGTTTTTGGGTTTTTTTAGAACTTGCTATGCAGTTCAGGCTGGCCTTGAGCTCACTTTTGTAGCCCAGGCTGGTCTCAAACTTGCACCGATCCTCCTGGCTCAGCCTCCCCAGTGCTTGCGTTATAGATGTGCATCACCAAGGGCTGGCCCAGTACCATGTGTTTTTCTCACAATAGCTTTGTCATATAATTTCAACTCGGGGATTGTGATGCCCTTTGCCTTGTCTTTGTTGCACAGAATTGCTGTTATTATTCTAGGTCTCTTCTAGTTCCAAATGGATTTTAGGATTGTTTTCATTAGTTCTATGAGATATGTTGTTGGTATTTTTATTGGAATTCCATTAAATCTATGTAACAATTTGGGAAGTATGGTTATTTTCATTATATTTGTTTTTCTAATAACAAGGGAGATTGTCCTATTTCTGATATCCTCTTAGATTTTCTTTTTCAGAATACTGTAATATTTAATATAGAGATCTTTTGCTTCCCTTATTAGATTGATTCCTAGGTATTTCATTTTGGGGGATGCTATTGTGAAAGAAGTTGTTCCCCTAGTTTCTCTCTTGGTGAGTTCATTATTTCGTACAGGAATGCTATTGATATTTGAGTGTTAATTTTATTTTTTAAAATTTATTTATTTATTTATCTATTTATTTATTTATTTGGTTCAGGGTCTTGCTATGCAGCTCAGATTCATAGTGATCTTCCTGTCTCAGCTTCTCCAGCACTGGGATTACAGGCATGAGCCACTATGCCCAATTTTGGTGGCTGCCATAGCACTCCTGGGGTTCTGGGTTCTGGGGCTGGCACAGCATGTGGTACCAGGGATTTAACTGGGTCCTTGTACTTTCCAGGCAGGCACTTAGACTACTGAGCTGTTTCCCCATCCTTGAGTGTTGACTTTGTGTCCAGCTACAGTACTGAATTCAGTTATTAAATGTAGAAGTGTTTGGGTAGAATTTTGGGGATCTTCTTTATAGAGTATCATGTCATCTGCAAATAATTATTTAACTTCTTCCTTTTCTCTCCTCTTATTTATGTCTTTTGTCTAATTGCTCTGGCTAATGCTTGCAGAAAACTATGTTGAATAAGAGTGGTGACAGTGGACATCCTTGTCCTTAATCTCCTTCAATTTGTGTCCACTTAGCATGATGCCGGCTGTTGGTTTGTCATTGATTACTTTTATCAGATTGAGATAAAGGCCATCTATTCTAATTTTGTGTAGAGTTTTCGTCATGAATGCATGTTGGACTTTGTCAAATGCCTTTTTGTGTTTGCTGAAATAATCATATGATTTTTGTCCTTGGTTCTGGTAGCATGGTGTGTTACATGTATTGATTTGTGTATGGTAAGTGAACCTGACATCCCTTGGATGACTCCTGCTTGGTAATGGTGCATAGTCTTAATGATTTGCTGACTTTTGTTTGCCAGTATCTTACTGAGAATTTTTGCATCTATGTTCACTAGGAAGATTAGCCTGTAGCTGTCTTGTTGGGTCAGATTTTTCTCTGGTTTTGGTAGCAGGCAATGCTTGCTTCCAACAAAGAATTTGGGAACATTGCTTCCCTTTCAGTTTTTTCAAGTCTGAAAAGTAGTGGTGCTAGGTCTTCACTAACTTTCTTACAGAATTTGTCAGGGCCTGGGCTTTTCTTTATAAATTTTCAAATATAGCTTCAATTTTTAAGTTGATATTGAGTTATTTAGAATTTTTGTATCTTCTTGATTCAACTTTGGCGATTCATATGTCTAGAAATCTGTCCATTTCTCCTGTTTTCTATCTTACTAAAATATGGCTTCTTATAACAGATATTTGATCTGAATTTCTGCATGATCTGTTGTGATTTTACCCTTTTCATTCCTAATTGAATGGATTTGAGTTTTTTTCTTTCCTTTTGTTACGTTAGCTAAAGGTTTTTCTATTTAATCTTTCAAAGAACCAACTCTGTGATTAATTGATTCTTTGTGTTTTTTTTCTTAGTTTCTATTGTGTTCATTTTTACTGTGTGCTTTATAATTACCTCCTTCATATGACATTTGGGTTTGACTTGTTCTTGTTCTAAAAGTTTGAGGTTCAACATTAAGTTGTTTATTTGAACTTGTTCTGTTTTCCTAAAATATTTGCCACTATAAAGTTCCCTTGTTTGGGCCAGGAATATAGCTCAGTAGAAGAAGTGCTTGCCTGGCACATGCAGGGTCCTGAGTTCAATCCCTGGTACTGCAAAAAGAAAAAAAATTTATTGTAGAATTGCTTTCATTGTGTCCCATAAGTTCTTGCATTATCATTTAATTGTAGAAACTAATTCTTTAATTTTATCTGTAACCCACTGGTTGTTCAGAAATGACTGTTGTCATTTAATGTCTATGTGTTTAAGAAGTTTTTGTGATATTATTTTGCCATTGATTTCCAATTTTATTGCACTATAGTCTGATAATATACAAAGATAATTTCAATTCCCTTGCATTTACTTCAGCATATTCTATAAGCTAGCGTATATATTTTATTTTGGAAAATGTCCTGTGTGCAGTTGAGAAGGATATGTATTCTAATGTTGTGGGGTGGAACACTCTGTAGACATCTACTAAGTCCATTCATTCAAAAGTTCACTTCTGGGTCAGGAAAATAGCTCAGTAGGATAAGCACTTACCTGGAAAGTACAAGATCCTGAGTTCAATCCCTGGCACTGTGAACAAATGAACAAACAAACAAAAGTCCACTTCAGTTCTAATATTTCATTGTTGATTCTTTGTCTAGTTTATTTGTGTTTTGTGACAGTGGGGTACCCAATACAGGTATATTAGTGCTTATTTGATTTTTCCTGTCTGTTAATATTTGTCTTATATAGTTGAATGCACTGGTATTTGGTTCCACTTCACCCAGACACTGGAAGCCACTAGATGGAACCAACAGTTGCTCTGAGTTCTGAACTCAGTTTGCACACATTTCCTTATGTATTTATTTTCATGCTTACTAAAAAACAAACGATCTTGAGCCTTTATTGAAAAGGACATTTGTTTTCCAGTCATACTAAAAAACATAGTTTTTGTTTTGTTCAGATTTTAAAAGAGATAAGTGGTAAATATATGATAATATTGGTGGTACAAGAGTAAATATGGTGAGAGGTGAATGCCTCAAATTTGAGAAATGTATTGATTCAAAAAGCCATACCCTTAACTGAAGCAGCAAACATTTCAATTCATCCCAAGTGTGCTCAGGAAGGAGGGGTGTTTTGTTTTGTTTTGCCATGGGGATTGAATTCAGGATCTTCATGCTGAGCTATGTCCCAGTCTTTTTTCATTTCTTTTTAATTTTTTATTTAGCTCACCCAGTTGCCCAGGCTGGTCTCAAACTCAATATCCTTCTGTTTCAGCCTGCCGGTTTACTGGGATTTATAGGCATCTGCCACCATGCCTGACTAGGAACATGCATTTTAAAGATAGCTTGCCAGGCTTGTGCTAACGCACAGCTGGGCTGAGGACATAGTTCTGTCTTCTATTTTGTCTTTTAGAGAAGTCCACCAGTGCCTTGGATGTGATACTGACTCTCCTTCTTCCTATATATATCACGTTGAGCAACTTATCTTCTCTGTCTTGATTTCTTATCTGTGAAAGAGCACTTGCCTCATGGTATTATGAGTAATACTGGATAATGGAACAAAAGCACCTAGAGTATACTTGGCAGTCTTCAATAAATACTGGTTGTCATTGTTTAGTACACAGACCTCTGTCCACACATCTGCCTGGAGGTATCGTATTTGGACATATGCCATGCTCAACAGGATAGAAGGGTATAGCATCTCTCCTTTTTCCAGGAACTTGCTATAAGGATGTACCTGTTCTAGAACGGGGAGAGAAAAAGCGAGAGACAGACAGATCAAAGAGCAGTTAGGGAAATCAGGTAGATATTCAAGATATCTCCAAAGATAGAGACTAAAAGTCTCAATCCTTTAATCTCATTGTATGTTCCCCTGGGAACAAGTCCCTACCCTGAGGCTGCCCAGCTGCCCAAGACATATTACCTTGGTCACCCAAGAAATTCTAAGGGATTTACAACTGGGGTCAGAGACAAAATATGAAAATAAAAGATTCTCCTAGAACCTCCACTGCTCAGGAAAAGGGGTTGGGAGTACAGACCAGTGTGTACTTTTCTAATCACTTAGTTGCTAAACATGTTACAGGTGTGAATGAGCCACTGCATAACTTTACCAGAGCCGCATAGGAGATTCCCTTGCTGTGTTCTTGGCATCACTAGAGATGACCGAAGGCTTGGTCTTTTTAATATGAGCCACATAATTTGACTTTGCATTTCCCTGGGAGCAATGTTGAGCATCTTTTCATGTAATTATTGCTTCAGATGTCAAATAGGATGTGTCAAGAACTCAGGTAATCTTGGGGTGAGACAAAACACCTCAGGAGGCCCTGGAGGTGGGGATAAATTTGCATCTGTAAACTATTTTTCCCCTACCCTTCTAGCTTTCTTTTTTAATGCACCGTGGGTTGTTTTGGTGATAGGGGAGGATTGGCAAACTAAACTGTTCTTGTGTATTTGGGGCATTGCCACAGAAACCTTGGTCACACCTTGCTGCTTGGGGCATCTTGGATTTCTAGGGTTCTACTCCATGAGGCTTTTGGGAAATTCCCTTGAGCAAATACTTTGATTTTCTTTATTGATGCATAAACTCTAGCCTGGTTATGGCCACTCACTGCTGGGGATAAGGTGGTAGAAGGAGGGGTAAACCTGGCAGTGAGGGGAGGCAGCTTAGTCATTTTTTTTCATTGCTGGGATAAAATACTTAGCACTCACCTCCTCCTCCTCCTCCTCCTCCTCCTCCTCCT
>PVKN010004137.1:0-34510 GCA_004027915.1 Capromys pilorides
CTATAGCTTTAAGTCTGTGGTAAGCAAGCACAGGATGGTGGAGCAAAACTGTCCATTATGGTTAAGATGTGTGTGTGTGTGTGTGTGTGTGTGTGTGTGTGTGTGTGTGTGTGAGAGAGAGAGAGAGAGAGAGAGAGAGAGAGAGGGGGAGAGAGAGAGAGAGAGAGAGAGAGAGAGAGAGAAGCCAGTATTCCATAGCCCTCTTTGTAGCATACCTCGGTGACCAGAACCCATGCGACTTGATGATCAAGTCCCTCCTTGTTCTTCCCTTGGTCTCTGCAAGGGACATACCTATGGGTCTTTAACTTGGAGAAACCCCACTGGACTGTCCACTGATGGCAGATCCTTGTCCCGAGATGGGGTTTTTCCATAGCAGGTCTTGAGTGAATGATCATTGCCTGGGCCGCAGTGGAGGACAGAGGAGCGTGTTATGTCCTGGGGTGGGGAGTGGCCAGGGGATTTTCTGGAGGACCCTTCTGAGGTCCATCCTTCTCACTCTGATTTTTTAGAATTAAGGTGCTGATCTTCACATAATATCAGAGTTCATTTACATTTAAGCTTTTTACTTGGCCAAATAAACACTTGGCAACTCTTACCATTTTCTGTACCCCCTCAAAAGACATATTTTAAATAGAGCCATGATGTACAAAAGACTGAGAACTGATTCATAGGGACAGCTCAGGTGTCCTCACCTAAGCTTGACTTTTTGCTTTCTGTAAGGAAGTTCTCTCTGACACCACATGCCTGTCCTTATCAGCAAGACAAGGGCAGAGATAAGCCTGTCTAGCTTCCCGCCCTGTGCTTCTGTCCAAAGACCAAGTGCCCAGAGTTTATGGCCATTTGTCGTAGGAAGTTGATGCAAAGATCCAGACTGAAGGGTCCTCTAGGACAGGCACTAGTCCTGTGTTCCTTTTGTCTCCGAGCAATGCCTTGCACTTAGCTTGGACATCGCCTAGCTACCTTCTCTAATAGGAGGAGACGCCTCAGTACCCACTGCTATGGAAGATGAATCTTCTGGGTCTTTCCTTCTGGGGCCTGTGAGCTCCTTCTATTAATCAAATCCTTGGGGACAGCTCACCCTGCTTCTTTCTAAAGTTTATCTCTCAAAGCAACAATCTGTCTCTTGTCACAAAGAGAGAAATACTCTTTCTAAGGTCCTGTTTAGGACTTAGAGCTAAGAAATGGGAATATATATTGTATACTTATATATCATATTTATAGATTTTTGGTTTTCTTTCTAATCTCATTAGTGACAGTTACAGATTGAATTCTATTCCCCCCAAATTCATGTACTGAGGTCCTAACCACCAGACCTCAGATTGTGACCCTATATGGTAGCAGTTTACAAATATAATTAGGTAAGATGAAGTCATTAGGGTATGCCTGACCCAATAAGACTGTTGTTGTTATAAAAAGGAAAAATTTTAAAACTTGGACAAAAACACGTACTTATAAGGGAAGGACTATACGAAGATGAAAGCAGAGAGGATGAGTGTATGTCTATAAGGAAAGGAGCAGAAAACACTGCCAGCAAATCACTAACCACTGGAAACTAGAGGAAAGACATGGGACAGATGTGAACCAACACTGTCTGTATCTTGATGCTGGGCTCCTGGCCTCCAAAACTATGCGACAATACATTTCTGTTGTTTAAATGACTTAGTTGATAGTGTGTGGTCCATTGCTATGATAGCAGCCCAATAAATTGCATATGACTACACTACATGTCTTAGCTGCAATGAGAAAGAGAGAGAGAGAGACAGAGAGAGAGAGAGAGAGACAGAGCCAGAGAGACCAAGAGAGGGAGTGGTAGAGTCAAGGCAGAGGTAGGGGCAGAGAGACAGAGAGACAGAGAGACAGAGAGACAGAGAGAGACAGACAGGGGAGTAGAAGCAGCAGCCTTGGGGCTGGCAGAAATCCTGTGCACAGCTACCTGCTTCCTGGGTAGATGATCCGTGGAATGAGTCTCCAAGCCACCTCCCTGTCCTAATCTCCTGGGAACCAAAGCTTTCCTTCTAGTTAGGGTCAGCTAGAAAGAGTATGGGGATCGTGCCTTTCACATGGCCCTCCCTTCCCCTCCCCCTTGTTCAGGCATCCCCTCCCCCTTGTTTCCAAATGCCCAGCCTTCTCAGAAGAGAGGAGACCATCTGGTTAGGCCTTGTTTACTGCACACCCTGCCAGTTTGGGCTTATTAATCATATTTACCCAAGTATCTTAATTACTCCCTGTCTAGCAACTCGCCTTGCACTCAGCTGTTGACCCCTCTTTTTTTTTTCCTTTCTATCATTAATCACCAGAGCAGTGTGGGTAGAGGAATTCCTGCAGCTTGGATTTCACTGGCACCGTTACCACTCCCAGAGAGGAGCGGCTGGAGTTCATGGCTGGTTCCTGACAAACTTCCTAATTAATCTGCTAAAGATCAGAGGAGAACTAATCGGAGCTGAAGACTGTGCTGGACCATGCTTTCACCCTCTCCGTGTGTGTGTGTGTGTGTGTGTGTGTGCACGTGCGTGCGTATGTGTGACACACACACACACACACACACACACACACACACACACACACCCGCAAAGAGATGGCTTCACTTACAGCCCAGCACAATACATTCCTACTGCTGCTGCTGCCACCTACCTTCCCTATTATGGGAGAAAGAATTTTTTCCTCATGTTTAGCAGTTTCAGAGAGCTGCTGTGTCTGCTTCCCCCAGCCACAATTATGGAATAAAATCTCTCCCAATCAGCAGGGCTGTGCAATCCAAGATCCTGGGGTTTGGGCTGTCTCATGCAGAGTGGATTCAAGTCTTCCCTCTCAGAAGCCCTGACTCTGGGATCTCACAAGCTGAAGATGCTCTGGGATGCGGGGCCCTGTCAGCCAGGATTGGTACTGAGGACTGTGGAAATAGTGGCTCCCTTGTACTTCCGAATGTGTTCCTGTTAATAATTTTGCAGGCAGACATCACACAAGAATAGCTTCAGAGCTTAGGACAGCTGAGGAAGAGAAAGGATTGATCTGGCCTCAGCCTCACCTGTGTGCTGGGGCCCCGGGACCGCTTCGCTTGCATCACACTACCCACACCCCTCTCTCTGCTCAGCAGCAGACAGCAGTGAGGGACAGGGCAGTTCTGCAGGCCGAGAGACACCATTAAGGAGGATAATTTGTTGATCTGGGCTCTCCTTGCGTTTCAGTGCAGAGTGGCATCGTTTTCTTTATGACCTCGTAAAGTCACAGCCGAGAGGCCGATTTGGAAAACAAACTGCCTCAGGTTGACAGATAATTAGATACAGGGGACATATTATATGCCTTTGCATATAAATGTGCTCCGAGGCGTGTTGGTTCATCTGAAGTTGAGGTTAAAGGCGCGCCAGGTATTCCCGACACATCAGGACATATATTTTCATACAGTCGCAGGCACTGTGTTGGTTTTATTCCCCTTTCATCCTGGTGCTGAGTGATGGGTGGGACTGCAGCTCCGCTTAGCCTGGAGACACAACTTCTACCCATGAGCCTCCTGGTTTCTGCTCTGTACCTCCGTCCCAAAGCCCCTCCTTTTTGAGAAGGCAATTCTTCTTTGGCCTCATACAATGCAGTCCATGACTACTGATGTGGGGGTGGGAGAGAGAGAGAGAGAGAGAGAGAGAGAGAGAGAGAGAGAGAGAGAGAGAGAGAGATCGGGACTCCTTTCTCCCTTTTTTAATCCCCATTTTTTGAATTTTCGTAGGCCTAATTCATTAGTTATAATATTGAGACTTTCAAAATGGAGACAGGTCTGAATGGCATTTGGTGTTATGGGCAAGGAAACAGACAGTAGGTGCTCTCTAGAAGGTTCTGTGGATGGTGGGGGTTGCTGGTGGACAGTAACTGTTGCCTAGTACTCCAGCCTGGCTGTATCGTCAACACTGGCCTTACAGGAATATCTCATCTTTTCCCTGTAATCCAGGCTGGGAGCAGAGCTGAAGCTTCAGGTAACCTAGGCAAGAAGAGAGCTGGGCCTTTCCCTGCATTCCCTACAGCTCGGCACTGGAGAAATGTCTCTCTGAATATAAGGTTCCAGTTAAATTCATTCACACTAAAATGTAAAGAGCTTAATTTAATGCCCTTTGAGAGTAATTTCAATTTAAAAGTGGCATTATAGCTAGTGGCTGAAAGGATGGGCTTAGCGGTTAGTCATCTTGTTTGGGCAAGTCACTTAATCTCTCTGTGTCTGTTTCTCCATCCTAGCTTATGCATCAAAAGCAGCCGCCACCTTATAACGTTGAGAAGATTAACTTAGATAAAGCACATAACACAGGGCTTCACATACAGCAAGCATTTAAATAGCAACCTTTTTAAAGAACGATGGTAAAGAGTTAATCATAGTAAAAAACAGAGGAGAGAGTGTCCTAACCTAAAGGGAGTAGCCACCGTGGCAGGGAGCTAGTTGGCCAGGTGAGTATCCTCCCAGTGTGGCAGGCAGCATGGCATGTAGAGTGAGCCTTGGTCCCTGGGACGCCCCAGTCCTCTTCTGCTGGGATCCACTACACTATCTTGAGGATAGTGCTCCTGCTCCCCCATTTTAATGTCCTCATCTGTAAAATGGGTGCTTTCCAGGGGCCTGCCAGGATCAGCTGCTTAGCCCAATGGCATTGTCCCACATAGGCCCAGCAGGCCATGGGCAGTCTTGTTTTGTTCCTGGCCTCAAAACAGGACCATGCTGTTCTTAAAGCCAACCTGGAAGGTCTGGGGGCCTATTGAGAAGACTTTGGGGGGATGGTTAACAGTTCTCTGCTCAGAATTACCTGTTCCTTGAACCTTGCCATGACCATGTTAGAGTAACTGAGAGGAGGAAGGTGGGGGAGGTGGGTGATTGGAAAGAGGAGAAGGAAAGAAATGGAAAGTTTAAAAAATCCCGTAGCCCAACCAAAGCTTTGTGGAAGGAGGTGTTATAAATAGGGTTGCTGTCGCTTTGATGAATTAAGTCTTTGGTTAATTAGGATGCATTGATTTGAGGGTTGTCCAAGCAGATAGTCCTTTTCCTCTTCTCAGCAAGCTCTAACAGAGAGAGGTTGCAGACATGGAAGGCTTTTTCTGTGTCTTGCCTGGTTCTCAGCATTGCTTTTACCAGGCTTCATGGATTCCCTGGGACCTGTGGCCATCCTGGTTCCTCCAACATCTGCCTTCCTTCTTACAGCAGCATCTTGGCACTGCATGACATCGGCACACTTGGGAAGGAGGGCTAATGGAATCCCAGTGCCTCCTGAAATGCCCTCTTCTCCCAGCCCAAAGTCATTTCCGGGTCTCAACTGACCTAACACAAAGTAGAATTTACCCCTTGCTCTGTGAGTCCATCAAAGACTTGAAAGGACAATATGAAGGCTCTTGACTTCTGCCTGGGCAGTTCTCTCTCTGGCAGCTGTCCCTGTACTGGCTGGCTGGAGATCACCCTTGGAACTGCTCACTGTACTTTGGGCCAAACCACTGTGGATCTCAAGTATCTGAGGCTCCACTATCTATTCAGTATTCCACTCCCAAAGAGACAAAGACCTGTCATTCACAAAGAACCAAAACTTCTGAATCTATATTGACTTTTCCTGGAGGACTGTTAGTTTGGCATTTTGAAATATTGGGTAGACGAGTGAAAACAATTTGGAGGACCAAGATACCACATAGTCATAACATGCTCTTAAATCACCAGTGCAGTCTAAGTTTGCATTGATTGCTATTTCTAGTGACCTCAGAGCTTCATAAAATATTGAATAAGAAATGAGTTATTGGTCAAGCTGATTCTGGGAGTCATAGTGTGACCTGTTATGGAGGAACCCATATGCTTGAACCAGGAAATTTTGAAGGATAAGTGAATTCACTTTCACTTTACCCATTAGTTTGCAAAAGTCTCATCACTTAGGGAAAAGAACTGTGTTTATCTGGGGATAAAGAATGCTGGGAAGGTGGAATTCTGATTGGGTTCCTGATAACTCAACTTTGAGAGATAACTGAGTGATACACGGGTGGAACAAAGACTATAAGAGAAGTCTCTTAGATTTAGTTGTCCACATCCTGTCTTTTGCCGAAATTCTTGGCCCAACTGACTGAATGACATGACTGCTCATATATTTAGGTGTTCCCCCATGATTCTTCAGGATCTGCATCCACAATGACATACACTAAGTACCAATTTGGGAAATTCTTTTCTGGTGTTGCCCTGGTAAACTCTTAATAGCATAGCAAGGAGTGAGGAAAGAATTTCCTTGGTTGAGGAAGAAGAATAACCTCATAAACAGAACTGTGCCTGAGTTATAGATCCAGATCACACTGTACTGAGGATTTTACTATTTCTATTCTGGTTCTGGGATTTCCTGTTGTCCTAACTGCTAAGAGAGAAGCCCAGCTTGGCTCATGGGGCATCAGACCAGAGCCCGTGTGTCTCCAGGACTGTCCCTGTTAGGGGTCTAGATTGGACACAGTGCCAAGGATTTCACTCTGCTCTGGCTTTTATGTATGTTTTATGCCAAAGGGATCTGAAGGGTCAAGGTAAAATTCTTCTTAGCAGATCAGGACTATGGGTCCTGATCTGGAAGGACTGAAGATAGGACAATGGAAGAGAGGAATGAGGTAGGGAAAAGAGAAAACAAGCAAACAGAAAACCCAGCAGCAAAAAGGGCCAAATAAGAGGAAATATAGATTACAAATAAAAAAGGAGATAAATCACCAAGAGAAAAAAGAAGAAACAGAACAGAGGTATAAAGAAGAAATTCCCAAGAAAGAAAGAAGTAGAAAAGAAATAAGGAGAAAGAGTAGAGAGAAGTGAGTGAGAAAAGCTGGGGAGAGAAAAGAGGCAGGAGAATACAGGGGTGCAGGTGCAAGGTAGGGTGGGGGGGTGAGGAAGAGGAGGCGGGCGGCGAGTGGGGCAGAGGGAGCCAGAGAAAGTGCTGTGCTGGGTGGATTATTGTGTGTTTGTCATCTGGAATGGTATAAGCTGTAGGTACAGCATCTCCTGCCCATGATTTATGGTCCCTGTCAGGCAGGGACCGCGCTTTGTCTGCTGTAGCGTGGAGGATGAATGCGTTGCTGTCATCCCAGCCTGGCCGGCCTTTCTCTCTCCCTGCTTCGAACGCTCGCTCCCCATTTCACGCCAGTGAACATAAACAATCTTTTGTAAACCTGACAGTCACACTTGCTTCTTTGGAAACATAAAGCAGAAATGTATGACTCGGCTTTCATTACCCAATTTCCTACGCTATATAAAAACACTCAGGAAAGACATGTAAGTGGTCAAGAAACCTGGGAAATTGGAAGTGTCCTGGAGGGGGAAAAGAAAGGGAAAAGAAAAGAAGGGGAAGGGAGGAGGGGGAGAAAGGGTCTGGGATGGGAAAGAGCTGAAGAGGAGAGGAGGTGATGTGTCTAACCCTCCACATCCTTCCCAGAAAATGCTGTCTGATAAACCGGGCCATCCAGACACATAATTATATTACATCTCTGAATAATAGACATTTCCTGCCTGAAGTGTTGCTTTCTTTTTCTTTTCCTTTTAACCCAGAGTGCAAAAATGAAACAGTCTAGAGATCAAAGCTGGCTGATAATATTGCTCCCCCCTTCATTCTGCTTTACATTTTTCTTCCCCCTCAGCCATTCGGCAAGCTCTGCCACGTCCCAAGGATAACTTGTTTTTAAAGAGCTATTAGGGTGCAAGTTGTGGTGATTTTTCAGCTACAGCGTCTCTGCCAGGAAGGGCAAATCTGTGGTGGGGACCCTGCCTCCATCCCAGATGTGCCTGCCAGGGGAAGAGCAGGGAGGGCGCCTGCCCTCAGGTCAGAGGGCTGTGGAGCTGTTTAGACCTTGCCTGGAAGTCCCTGCCTGACGCTGTAGCAAGGAGGAATCTACTCTTGGCTTCAGTTCTGCTCCTGGGTTGTGCAGGCAGTGGGGGGAGATGCGCAGGGGAGAAGGTCTGGGTGCCTCTTCAGCAGCATCCCAGGGAAGTGAACCTCTCGGCTTTGGCCTTCTGGGCCTTAGCCATTTGTCAACTCTGTTATCATTTCTCACATTCGTCTAGAGCAAGGCCTGTGAGAGGCACAAGGTGAGGTGCTCACGTCTGTCCAGGGGATCGCTTTGAAGAGAAGAGGGTCTGCAGCATCCACTGGAGAGCTGCCTGCAGGTGCCACAGCAGCAGGCCAGTTGTGGGAACCGCTCTGGCCTTGGTAATGGAATGGAGGCTTGCGGGAGGCATCCTGTCTCCCCAAACCTCAGGCTTTCTAGAAAGACAGACTCCCCATCCACCAACCTACACATTAACAACACATGCATGTGCATATTCACAAATGTTTGGGTACTGTGGCAAAAGAATTTTTGAATACCTACTATATGCCTTTCCACAAAATGCATGTCCATAAAAATTTTTTTGTTTCATTGGACAGCTTCTAATATATACATGTGAGATACATGAGGAGAGCATATATATATATATATATATATATATATATATATATATATATATATATACATATGTGCCCTATAATATCGTTTAGAATAGAGATAAAAGCGAGAGAGACAGAGACAAAGAGAGACAGAGACAGAGAGCAAACTTGGCTAGAAAGATCATCGTTAGACACGGGTGTGACGTGGTTCCCTCTCTTCTTCCTGGCCCATTGCATCCATGTTGGAGTTTTATTCTCTCACTGACATTCTCTATGAAAACTCCCCGCCCTCCCCAACCCATTGCAAGTGGTCCATCCCTCCAAATGTCCAGAAGCTCCTGCTGGATTCTCCTTGGTGGTGACCGATGGCGTGTTTCCCTGCACCAGCATTCACCTGCCTTCCTGTTTTCATGAGACAATAAACTGCAGTCACATCTTGTTCTCTGGTATCCCCTACAGCATCCATGAGGGAGGCTTGCTGTACAATGCAGTCCATGCCTTTGCAAAGCCTACATAAAAGATACTAAGATATTCTAGATTCCTTAGATCAGAACTGTCAGGCCTGTTTCCAAACCCACTTACTGCTACACCTTTTAACCAAATGACTTCTTTGAGCTTGAGTTCCTTCACCTGCGAAATGGGTAATATAACAACCTACTCAGTGAGGATTATACAGTGGCTATGTAATAGGCACTTTGTCAATGTTAATTTCTTTTGCTCTCCTACCCTAGTACAGACTTAGCTCCTAATTTCATGGTGTAGAGACCATGGGGTTTCCGGAAGCTCAGCTCTGGCAGTGCTTAGGAAAGAAGCCAGCAGCCTGCTGCATGTCCCTACTGTGATATGTAGACTGTACTGTAGACTTGGATGTCTGCAGCACTCTGGAGGAGCCCACACTGTTCTGGTGAGGTATGTGCGTTGGACAAACAGAGGACGCACAGGAGATGAATTTACTGCCTGCCAGGGAGCAGAATGCATGCTGTTGATCTTACTGACACTATATCAAAAGCAGGAAAGTGGACCCAGTTTGATCCTACGGTGATCCGTGTTCCCCTTGCCTCACTAGTTAATTTTCACTAGGTGGACTTTCATTATCCTGCTGGGAAGAAAGGCAGCCACTCACACACCTTGCAGATGCCATGTCATTGGGAGGACACCCCTAAAGGAGGCTAGCACAGGCCCACGAGTGGGAGGAGTAAAAGGCAGAAGGAGAGATTGGTCTAGAATTAGGCTCCATGTGAGCAGCTGGATCTGAGGGGACTATAGACTCCTCTCAGCTCTAACTGAGCCTCTTCTAACCAGTCGCCTTCCCTTCAATGCAGATGAGATAAAGTTGCTCATAGGGCAGAAAGAGAGTTTCCTTCCCTTTAATAGTTCCTAGAAGTAGCTGGCTGCTTGGAGGAGCATGCTAAATAATTTATGCTAAAGTCAATAGATATTATGAACCTACAGGAGAATTAGAGAGGCAGAGATGCTGCTGGAGTGTGCTGTTTCATGATCGTGAGATGACAGATCTCATTCTCGGCTGCCAAAAATGGAAGGATTTCCTTTGAGAAGCTTTGATGGTGATCACTACATGTTTTAATTATAATAATCAGCAGCTTGAGTGTTCTTAAGATCTTGCATGGAGACATTCATGGCATTTCTATGTAGGAAGCTCAGACATACCCTTTTTCCCCCCTAAACTCTGGAGCTGAGCAGACATTGACAGGGTTACAGAAGAATTCCTGTGTGATACGTGTGTGTGTGTGTGTGTGTGTGTGTGTGTGTGTGTATGAGTCACTTTCTCTCACTACAACAAAGTATTTGAATAATAAGCTTAAAGAGAAGAAAGGCTGATTTGGCCCACAGTTTTAGAGGTTTTGGTCTACAGCTGATTGCAGCATTGTTATTGAGCTTTGGCAAGGCAGGTATCACCGCAAAGGAAAGTGATGGAGCAAGCGGCTTCCTGCATGCCAGGTGGGTGGCAGAGAAAGCAAGGAAGACCAGGGTCATAGTCCTAGTACCTTCTCTAGGGTCATTCCTCTATGTTGCCCAAGACCTCAGAGAGGGTTTCACTTCTGAAAATATCCTTCCCACAGCATCTTGGAGAGGTGAAGCAAGCAGAACTCTGGGGAGCACTTCTCCTAACAGTTGCAGCATGGGGTAGAAAGGCCGGCTCTTTCCTCTTATTAGGACAGGAGCCAGAGTGGCAGGCTGGTGTGAACAAACCCCAACAAAGCCCTTGTTCTGCAGTTGTAACTGTATTTGGACCACAGGGGAGTGAGCTGGGTGAGCCAGGAAACCCAGCGAAGATCACAAGTCAAGCAAGGATCGCTAGGGAATCTGAAGCCTGGGCATCTGCCTCACAATTTCTGTCCCAGAATGAAATCTCCCACTCTGAGCTGCAAAGGCAGTGGAGATGTCCCCAAGAGTGGGCAGTGTGGGGAACTCAAGGGAGCAGGAGCCCCAGTTGACTCCCTGGTGATTTTTCCACTCTAGATCTGCAGCAGAGGCAGCCTCCCTTTCCTCTAAGGGTTTGTCTCAATGTTAATAAGACTAAGAAGGTAGGGAAAATTGTTTTCTTCTGAAAATTCTATTTCATCCTTCCTTGCTCTCTGAGCATACCTCTCTGATTTAGATGCATGGTGTTTAATTAAAGCTGTGTTTGTTTTCTCCCCCTTCTTTGCTCTCACTATCTCCCTGTCAAATCCTCTCCTGCTCCCTCAGCTAAGGAAAATGTGTTCCCCTGGCTTCTGCCTCCCTGCCCCACAGCACCTTTGAAAGAACCTGGGCTAAGCAGTCTGAGGTTTTCTGTCTGGATTCTACACCTGGGGGGAAGTGAGGACCCTCACTTGCATGGGGAACCTTATGGAAGCTCTGGTTTGTGAATCAGGTACTCTCGCTCCTCACTATAGCCGAAGTACTTGAGAAGTCTGGACTTCACAAAGCCAATGCAAGGGAGAGGGAGACTTCTCAGAGACTAAAAGAGTGGATGGACAGGAAGCCAGGGGTTAGTTCCTTGTATTAGGGAACTATTACCTTTTGTTCATTAGACAAGAACTCAGAGTAAGTGTCCTTTCACTTGTTAGTGTAGTTATTGCGTTTAACATAGGATTTAGGAACGAGGCACAGCTTGGTGGTAAAACACTTGCTTGGCATGCTTGAGGCCCAGAGTTTTGTCCCATTGTGGGAGTTGAGGAAGGAAATGAAGAATATAAAATGAAGAATATAAAATTTTGTAGGATACAGACCAATAATAGCTACCATATATGTGCCAGTGTCTGTTAGCATCTTAGAGTGTCAGTGAATTTTTCATTTATGTTTTTAAAAAAGTTTTTCCCTATTTACATATGTGGAAATCACAACTCAGAGAGGATGAGTTTCTAATGTAAGTCTCTGAGATTTGTAATAGAACTAATCTTTGAACCAGATTTTTCTAGGTCCAAATCTCAAAATTTCCTACTATGTCCAGAAGGGACCTCCAGAGATCTTCTCTTGAACAACTAACTGATTTTCTAGAAGTCCTCAGTAGCCATCTGAGGAGGAGATGGAATAGCTAATACTGGCTCTTAGGTCTTTTGCTTTGGGATACCCTATGTCTTCTGAAGGGCAAAAGTGGCAGTGAGTCCAGTCACAACCAGCTAATTAGAGGTGCTAGTTCTTTCTGGTACTGAGGAAAGAGTCAGGGACAGCAAGCAAGAAGTATGTTGTCCATTTCCCTTCTTCTTTCTTTCCACAGGGCCCCAAAAGAAAGCACCACAGGACTGATACCAATCTTCCCCAGGGAAGATGATCTGGGAGGACAGAGAACTTGGTTCTCTGTTGACCACTGGTCCCAGGTGCGGAAAGCACTGCTGTGTGGCTGACAAGTTGTGCTTGGGAAAATTCATCTTGTGTCTGTTGTCTAGACAAAGTTGCGGGAAGTTTTTACCACCAGAGAGGAGGAATAAGTTTTGACTTCTACTGCACAGTAGGGTGACTAAAGCTAACCAGGATGCAATATATATTTGAAATAAGTCAGAAGAGATGACTTTGAGTTATTTCACCACAGAGAAATGATACATGTTTAAGATGAAGAAGACATAAATCACTGATTTTATTATTACACATATCACAATATCGAGTTCTAACCCATAAATATGTGCAACAATCATGTGTCAATCAAACAAAGACTTCAAGTGGTTTTGTGGTCACTACAGGCAAACTATGCCCTAGGAAAACTGGGCAGGAAGGCTCTACTTCCATGTCTTTATTTCCCTGCTACATCTGCTGTAGTCCTCTATCCCCAGAGACCCAGACCACAGTCCTGTGGAAAGCCCAACCCACCCTGTTCTACGATCCAAGCAACATGGAAGCTTCTCGTTTACTGTTGTAGGCCTCGATGGAAACCCTCAGTGGAAGCCCTCCGTGTAGTCAGTTCCTTCCTGCCTTCCATTTCACTCCTTCCTTAAGTTTGCCTTGAGACTACTGGGGAAGCCAAGTCTTTGCTTGGTGTGCAAAGATGGGAGTGATGTTTGTGGAACTGCCTGTGCACAGGGAAGAGATAGACTGGCTTGTGTAGAAATGAGAATTACCTACTTCACCCTCTGGCCTTTTCGACCTAACTTTGGGCCTTGAAAGGACAGTGCATGTCCTGTCTCTGAGGTCAGGCATCATGGGCAAGAATAAGACAGGATGCTGGCCAGGCATCTTCAGGTGTGGCTGATGGTCCTTCTTGAATTTGCACACAAATGCAGGGACCGTGGTTTCTTTTGATTTACTCACTACCTTTGATTGTGGGCTCCTCCCTTCCATGCTTTGTGCTTGCAGGGACCACCATCTTATCCCGTAGACCAGTGATTTCAAATATAAGGTTCATGTGTTATCGTGTATGAATTGTTACTTTTTCTAAACTAAAATTTCAGTACTCAGGTATAATTGCAGCATGGACACTTTGTATTAAATAGATGGGTTTGAGTTGTAGCTTGGCACTTGGTCACTAAAAGTTTACCATCACTGCCATAGACACAATTTTCCTTTAACTTATACTAAACTGCTTCAGATGAAATGCTGAATTCTGCTTTCAGCTGGGTGTTGAAAAACATGAGAAGCATATGAGAACCCTACAGCTCTCTGTCCTTTCTCATTTTAGTTTCTTCAGAGGACTTATCATTTTATTTCATTAGAACACATACTTATTTCCTTATTATCTGTCCTTTCTCCTAGACTGTAAGTTCAAATAATTGATGATTTTCTTTTTTTTTTTGATACTAGGGATTAAACTCAGGATCTTCCACTTGCCAGGCAGTTGCTTAAGACACTGAGCTATCTCCCTGGTTGTAAGTTCAAATAAAAGTGGGCAATTTGTTCAGTTAATTACCACAGGCATAGTGATGTTCACTGCACATGAGATATGAAAACAAAAAACTGAGTGCTTAGGCAAAGGGAGTGGCTGGTTCTACATTCCACCTGCCCATGGCATGCTCACCAGACTCTGACTTCTGCTCAGATATCTACAGGGATAGTCAGCCCAACCACATTTAGTATTGGATTTCCTTAGGTATGAAGATTTCTGTGTGGAAATGCGGCACGTGGAAAGATTCTTTCCAATAAGACTGATCTGGACATCTGAATAAAAACTATGGGCAAAAAAGCCCAGGCTATGAATCCCTGTGTATAGTAGTTCATATCTCATGTGTTTCCCAAAGGCCATGTGGTAAAGGCTTGGTCATAGGCTTGCGTCATGATGGGGAGCTGGTAGGACCTTTCGGAGGGGAGGCATTAGTGGAAGGGAGTCAAGTTACTATGGAGTACTGGGAGCCTGGCCCTTTCCTGTCCTTCACTTTTCAGCCTCCCTGAGCCAAGAAGATTTGCTCTACCACATGCTCTCTGCTTGGAAGTTCTGTGTCTCCACAGGCCCTAAGTGATGGAACCATGTGACCAGGAGCTAAACCTCTGAAAGCATGAGTCCAAATGAACACTCCTCCCTTCCTTCACATTGCTAATCTCGGGCATGTTCTCAGTGACAAAAAGCCAGCTGCGCCTGCTCCAGTCCTGCCATCACTTTCCAGGAGAGGCTGGGGAATGCATTGCCCTTCTCTGGCTTCTGTTTTCTCTTCTGTTAATGAAACACATGTGGACACATTAGAAACAGGCTCCCCTGGTCAGAATAAATGTCTGTACAGATGAAGGAATCTGACAGAAGTATGACAGTGGTGCTGCTTACTAAGTGCTGAGTCTCTGGACTGTCTCTCCTGGGGCGTGAGTGTGCACAAGTGCTGAGAAGGAGCACCACTCCATCTCTGTGCTTCTGCAGAAGTGTTAGCAGAAGCAGGCTGAGGAGGCAGCAGTGACCACAAGCGCTGTCTCTGATGTGTACTTGGTGCTTTGGAGGGCGGGCATGCGGGCTGCTCTTGGGTGAACTATGGTTTAGCAGATCCCAGTGCTGCCCTGACATGTTATCTTAGGGTCACAATTACTGTCTACATTTGTCCCACACTAGCCTGGACATCTGTCACCAACAGAACACATGGCACTTTATTTTCCAGGTTTGCATTCTTAATCCCCTCCGCGTTTCTCACAGACCAGTTAGCAGGCTGCCCCTGTCGTGCTGTCCCTGTCCACACTCCCTTCAGGGTTTCACTGTCCCTCTTGGAGCCTTCTATGGTTCAGCAAGTATGGTCTCTGCCCATCACCAAATAGAGTAAAGCCTTTACTTTCTGGAATTGGGCATTCTGCTTCTATCAAAGCAACCTAAATTTGATTCAGCATTGCTTTTACTTAGCCATGTCACTGCTTTTATTTAGCTGTCACACTGCATCTTCAGCTCCCATTAAACTGCTGGTCACCTGAAATACTTATCATGTAATAAGTAAGCTCACCCATTTCATGGCAGCTGTTCTGATTGTGTGGCACTCCTACCACGTGGGCATGAGGTGGTTGTTCTGTGTCATGGTCTGTGATGATTACTGTCTCAGTCATGTGATGGGAAGGACGGCTTCAAAGGTAGGCACATCTAGAAGGGTAGGAAGAAAGACTAGGAGCCACTTTAAGGAGGGCCTGGGTGTAAGGAAGTGATAATTAGCAATGTCATTCACAAACATCTCTCACTTCTTCCTGTGCTCAGCTTATTTGTCAGAGCCTGCTGATGCTCTGGTGAAAGACACTATGCAAACACAGGTAGAAAGAGTGAAGCTGGCAGACGGGGCTCACAGTGTGGGTACAGAGACCTCCACTGCAAATATCCTTAACAATAGTGACAGCCACAAGTGTGAACACAATTCATCCTAAACAGCTTGAAGTGTTTCTAGGGATAGGAAATCCAAGTGAGGGCCAGGTGAGAGAGTACCAAGATGTTGAGGCTTCCAATTCCATGACTTTTCTGTCTTATCAGGCTGAGTTAATCTCTCCAACCACTAGTTCTGGAGGGCCAGGAGATGCCTTGAGGATCTATCCTGGTGCTCTGTCCCTGCCCAACAGTGGAAGCCACAGAGTGTGGAAGCAGATTCCTCTGCTGCTCTCACCAGAGCACATGAAAATCTCAACCTTCTGAGGCTCAGTTTACTTATCTTTAAAATGCCAAAACCCATTTGGAGTATAAGCAAAGGAGTTTGTATGCCCTGATGTCCTGGAAAATCTGCAGCTGAGGGTCTAAACTAGTAATTAGCCCTCTTGGAGTCCTGGTTCAAAGCAGAAAGCCCAACCACTCGCTCACTTAGCACTGCATGAGCCCTGGGTTGGACCTCATGATAGAGCCCCAGGGGTTTGAGAACAGAGTGGTCCTGCCTCCCTAGACCTGTAGACCAGGTGAGATCTGAACCTCGATGGCCATGTTGGGAGGCAGACGTGGGACATGATTTAAGAATCAGATAACGTGAGATAGGAGAGTCTCCTCTGAAGGAGGACAAATATAGTGGAAGAATTTAGAGAAGCTACAGGTGTGTCCATCTTGAAGGATGAGCAGGAAGTGGGCACAGAGAGGACTCAGAGGAGCATCCTTCCTAAAGGAGGGGAAGCATGACTCCCCTCTGAGTGAACCACATAAGCCACCTGATGTAGCCCTCACTCCAAGGACCATAATGGCTATTGCTGCATAATCTTCCCTCTACTAGATGCTCTTCACATTCCTTGGCAAAGGCAGGGCCAAAACCCTACATTCCGGGGTGGTCTTAATTCTGTCATCAGAGGAGCCTGGGGCCTTTGGGCACTGGCTAGAGTCCAGGTGGTACCTGCAAGAGGGTGAGTCAGCTCACTGGGTCTGGTCAGAATGGGGGTCCCCCTGAAAGATTTGTCTCCACTCCCTGGGGTGCCATATTTCAGTCTGAAATCATTGATTAAAGGAATAGGGCATGGGAGATAAAGCTGTAACTTAGATGGATACAAAACTACAGTTTTTTAAGAGGTGTGAATAGTCTAATTAATCTCATTATTCTTTTATTCAATTCAATAAACATTCATTCAATAAACATTTAAGAAAGAATCAAACAGAGTCAGAACCTGTGAACCCAAGAAAGTTTAAAGCCTGTGCTTCTCAGTGCCAGGGGTTCAGCTAAAAGGAGCCCTCGTGCAGAAGCCTCTGTGGCATGTTCTCCGTGAAGGTCCCTGCTTTCATGCTGGCCCCTAAGGTACTTCCTGCACCCTTAACTGGCCCAGTATTCATCAACACACTTGGCTCCATGTGGCAATGTGTATTGGGGCTCACATAGCATGTGCTGGGGTAGTCAGCGAGGCTTCTTAGAGGAAGTGACCTTGGGAAGAGCCTTGGAAGGCCCTTTGGGGCTAGCAGCAGCAAAGATGTGGGGGCCAGCTGTGAGGACTTGGCCTGAGAGAGACCTGAAGCACGGAGCAGGAGAGAGAAGGTTGGATGCAAGCAAGCCAGTGGACAGCAGAACACAGAGCATGCGGGTGCCAGGCTGGGTAGCCTGGGCTACACCTGCTAAATGAGGAAGAACCAGTGTATGAGAGGACCAAACTGGAATTTTTCATGGATGCCTCTACAGCAAGTCCTGATATTATACTATGCACTGTGAATTGTCAGCTTTCCGTGGCTGGGACAACATATCTAAAGAAGACAACTTAAGGGAACAAGGGTTTACTGTGGCTCACAGTTTCAGAGCTGTCAGTCCATGGCCAACTATACTGAAGGCAGAAGCAGCAGGGTGGAAGGGCATGGTGCAGGGAAGGTGCTTTCAACAGTGGGCAAGGATGAAGCATGGCTGTGTTCTAGTGCATCTTTATTAATGCTCACTGGTATATGAACTGCATAGATTTTCAAGTGTCGTGAACTAGCATTATTCTTTTGAAGTTTTGGTAATCATTTAAAAGTGCAAAACCTATTTGTAGGTGGAGAGAAGCTCAGAAATGGGCAGATGTGGACTGTGGGCTGTAGTTGCCTGACTTCTAGGTTGGCTTCGGGGATGGGGGGCAACAGATGGAAGGAAGGGATTTAGGAGAGACTGAGGAAGCTCAAGGTGCTTAGCATCTTTCTTGCCTAGGACTTCTTCCTGACATCCCCTAGCCAGGCACACATGCTGTGAAGCAAGTAATTCAGGACTAACATACAATGCATGACCCCTTAGACCCGAGCCACTGCTAATAAAGGAACATTTGCAAGGACAGTGTTAACAAGCAGTGGCTGTCTCTTCCTTCAGCTCTCCTTTCTCATACCCGGCATGGCGGTAATGAAAATACGTTTACATAAATACAGAGGTCATGGTCACACAGCACCCTCATGGTAAAGTGTTTCCGAATACTAATAGTTTTCATTTAATGCAAAATCCAGGTTGCAGAGGAGAGCTTGGGGTGACCTGAAATACCACTTTAAATTGCACAACTTTATAAATAAAAAATCATTCTGCAGGCTAAATTATTTTAGCTTTCTTCATCCACACTGGAAATGAAGGAACAAAAAACTTGAAGCTCTCTGAACTCTGAATCTTGCAGCACCAGTGGTGTGGTTTGAATTGCCAAATTCTTAAGAGAAATATAGTGTTTTACTCATACACCGCTGCTTACCAGCCAGCCCCTCACTTCGTGCTCAGAGACCTCTCACCAGGTTTCAAAAGTGACCCTCTCCCCTTGATCATCAGGATGGGACACTGGGACAATTGCTCATGGCTGTCATTTTTGAGCATGAAGTCTGTATCAGACACTTGGCCAAATTTGTAAAATGCACAGCCATAGGTGTTTGGTAGGGCTGGTGACAGCATAAATAAAGCACAGTGGTTTGTGTTCACCTCTTTTTTTGTTGTTCTAACAAATACTCAAGGCTGGATAATTTTGAATGAGAAGTTATTTAACTCACAGTGCTGGAGGTCCAAGAACAGGATGCTGGTATCAGCTTGGATTCTGGTGAGGGGCTCTTAGATTGTATCACATACAAGAGCATGTGTATGAGATGCAGAGCTGGCCCACTGGATAATAACCCATTTTTATGGTAATTCAACGAGACTCATGGGACCCAGTTCATTCTCTCAGAACCTAATCTCATCTTAAGAGAACAGCCCAGTATCCAGAGGAAGACATTGACTCATTCAGTGGCCTGTGCCCCATGTGAATCACCTCTCAGTACCATCACACTGTGGGCCAGACCTCTAGCATATGGCCTTTTGGGGGAAAACCCTACCCACAGCATAGCAGGAGTTTAGAGAATATCACATCCAAGTGTTCTGATATTAAAAGGTCTTAGTGGAAACTTATGTATGTCAATGCTTTTTACATGGAACTTCAGTATAGGAGACAAAATGCAGGGGAGGGACATCCTTCACCATAGGACCCAAGACATCCTAAGGTCTTACTTCAGGGGTAGGACCCTCACTCTATAAACTAAGAAGCTGAACCCAGAGAAATTAAATTACTTTCCTAAGAGCACAGAACTCTCACTGGCTAGAGTGAGCTGCTTCCTGGGTCAGTAGTCATGGTGTTCTAAAAGGTAGCCATGCCAACAATTTCTCAGGCTGGGCATGAACTCTCTGCCTTTCAATCTCCAATAGGGCCAGCTTGAAACATCACTGGTCTTGGGATATGGGATAGAATCCTGGGGTGCAGTGTCAGCTGCCTCTTTGCTAGCTGTGTGACCTTGGACAACTGACCACTTGTTTTGGGCTTTGGCTTTCTCATGTAGAACAGGAATAACCATCAGGCCTGGTAGAGAGACCCCACACAAGAAGGAAGTGAAAGCATTTGGCGGGAGGCTGAGAGTGTGACTGGCTGTTTTAGGCAGGGCTTGGTGGTAGCCTTGAGGAAGGCCGCTGTCTGAGATTGCGCAAAGCAGAAGTGTGTGGGCTTTTCAACCAGCCCAGATTGTCCCACCCAGTTGCATGCTCAGCATCAAAGAATCGACTTTTGTGGGCTGGCAGAAAATGCTGCATTTCAATGCTTATTTTGAGCCCATCTTTCCAGCTCCAGCAGTACCTCCCATCTGCCATCCATCCAGGCACTGGGAAGGAGAAAAGGACTTTTCTTTTACCCTCTAGTTCCCGAGCAGCATTCAAGAGTTATGAGCTTTTGCTCCCCCAAGAAAGAAACATTATCCCCAGCCTTCAAGGGTGAGGATGGCTGAACGCAACAGGGCTGAGTAATGTCTTTTCTCTATCTTTCAAGCTGGAATTTAAGAGGACCCCAGAGCAGCTGGGTTTATTAGGACCCATAAGAACTGCACTATAACCAGGACACCAGCTGCCATAAACCTGTACCTTGAAGTTGCAACAAATCCTGAAGTGCTCAATGAGGATGAGCTCTTGTCTCTGTCAGCAGAAAAGAATAAAAATAAAATAAAATAAAGAAAGAAATGCAAACTCCAGCAGAAAAACATGCTGGAGAAGGGAAGGCAGGAGGAATGAAGAACAGTGACAACGGCAATGCTGCGAGCGTAAGCATGGTCGTTGGCACCACCTAAAGAGCAGGAGGTGTGTCCCAGCCACCTTGCCCAGGTCTGGGGACACCACCTGTACCACAGGAGTGGGCCTGGGTGGTCAGAAGAAAGCAGAAAGGCTATTAGAGATGAAGATGCGTGAGCACATCTGTGCGCGCGTGCACACACACAGACACAGACACAGACACACAAACACACAAATGCATCTACACGCACTCACACACATGCACCAGAAGAATGAGAAAGAAAGCAGAATGTAGGTGGGCAATAAAGGCCATGGGAAGCTCCTGTGCAGCCAACACTGATGACACAGCAGTGCTGTCTTAGTGGCTACACTGTCGCAGTGAGATGCAGACACTTCCTCACCCGCTGTCTGGTGCTGTGTGCATGACTAAATTGACTTGTCTCTGAGTACTGAGACTTCCTTCAAGGCTGAGCAAAGACAAAGGCTTTGTCCTTACTAGAAAAGAGCAGAAGGTGAGCAAGACACAGGAGGCACACTGTGGCCATGCATGCTCAGCTGCTGCACCCCTGGCAACTCAGAACAGGGAGGCAGAGTGGAGGGGAGCGTTCTGTGGTCCTCTTGGCCGAAGAGCATTTCTAGAAATAGCAGGGGCAGACATATGCACATTTCGTTTTCACTTTGCAAGGTCCCACTTTCCCCTAATCCTACCTCACTGGCATGGCAACCCCTGCTAGCTGGTGACACAAGATCTATTCCTCTCTTCTTCATAAACAGAACAGCCATTTTAGTTGGGGTAACAATGAGTCACTTTATCTCAGAGGCATTTGAGACAATTCTGGTCAATGAGATAAATGCCTGAAGTTGGCAGGGACCTCTGAGAAATCTTGGTCTTTGCTGCTGAGATGGATAATGAAAATGAAAGATTCCTTTCCTCTCCGTTCTTCCTTTGAACAGGAGCACAGTGTCTGGAGCTTTGGTAGTCATACTGTGATCATGGAGCCAAAGAAGGTAAAAGCTAACACCTGAAAGATTATAAGGGAAATATTCTGAAAGTTGATTCAGCTCCTCCCACCTCTGGACCTCTGTTATGTGAGAAAAATAAACACTTCTTTGTTAAAGTCACCATGAGCTGGTGTTTTCTGTTTGCAGCCAAACACAATCTTCCCTGTAACACTCAGGTAGAAAGGATTTGGCACCTCTTTGTTTTCTTAACTTCTAACCTTCCTGTTGCCTCTCTAGCTCATAAGACTTGGCTGCCAAAGTAGTAAATAACTCCAGTGTTCTTAATGGTGTAAAACCAAGCATCTGGGGCTGGGCTGGGGCAGGGAGAACCTTCCAGGGCCCAGGCTGACTCTCAGCTGGCCCTGGTCTTAGCTTTGTGTTTCTTTCTTTGACATCACCTCTGATCTAGAATGAGTTAAATTTTTTATTGATTTATTTTTCTTTTTGCGAGTGTATAGGGAGGAAGAAGAGGGAAAATAAATTATACATCTCCCCAGATACGATCTGTAGTTAATTCTTAATTAGGACTGACAGCTGCTTCCCCCATAATCCTATTCCCAACATGTTCTGTTTGCTTTGTTTGGTGCTGGAAGATATATTGTGACACAGTAATGACCTTTCTAAGCTTGTCCTGGAAGTGTTATTGGCATTCTAATGATTTATTGCATGTTCCAGTTGATTACAGGCCCATTTGTCAACATTTTATTTCTCTCTCCATAAACCTGTCTCCTGCGTCACAGACATTCACTGGCATGAAATTTAAACAAATACAGTATATAGCTCTTATTCAACTTCTGTTTTCGCTTGGAGCCTCTGGATCAAACCCATCTTGGCCAAGAGAGGGCTTTTTATGACCTATACCACTACGGCTTTCATAGGGCAGTAATCGGCCTTTCCATGTGGGGCTGGAATGTAACTTCCTGTCTATTGATTTGCAATGGCTCCTGTTGGGAATACAATTAAAGCCAAGTTGGCAAGGCCAGTTTCCCCATTACTAGTGCAGACCCTGTCCCTGAGTTTCCAAGCAGTCATTTGGTGCCTTTTGGCATACAAGGAAATGCTTGGCTAGACAAAGGGTGGTGGATTTGTCCTAATCAGTTAGTCTGGCAGATTTACCTCTTAATTCCTTACCGCCACAGACTCGCCATCTAGGTGACAGGTCTGAGCAAGCACAGTGAGACATTTGGAGAGAACGAGAGTCATACCATCATAGCACAAAGGCTTGTCCTAGTCCCAACTCACTGGGCGACCTTGAGCCCACCCCATTTCGCTCAGAGCTTTGGAGTTATGGGCTAGTTTGGCTCCATGCTGTTCCTGGCATTGTTTATTATGTGAGTCCGGTCACCCCTGTCCTGTAAGTGCCTCACAGAGGTACTTTGAAGATAAATAAGTCCATTATCTGCAGAACACTGAGGGCTCCTTTGAAAAAGGCTTTACATAAATGCACAGTTATTCTTGTGCTTATAGTAAGTCAGTTCCTGACCTTCTGAGCTGGTCCCTAAGACACTGAGGTCACACAGAAGAAATAGAGGGTGGAGTTCCCCTTGTAGCTTCCTCTTCAAAGGTTGGTATAGATCTGCACACCTTCACGCACAGTCAAGCAAGCACAGACTCACAGCCACCCCTCCTTCAGTAGAGAGCACTTGGTAGTTGTATTAGTTACACAATATCTGACATCTATAACTTGAAGGAGTGGTTTAATTAGGCTCAAAGTTTCAGGGTTTTAGTTCATGTTTGGCTGACTCCAGGGCTGAAACATCATGGCAGCAGTGTGTGGAGGAACACAGATACTTAGTTCATGGTTTAGGAAGCAGAGCAGGGCAAAAAAGTGCCTACAAGGAAGAAGCAGTGAGGGGCCAGATGTAGTGTGCAAGGTCATGCCTCCAAGGCTCACCCAGACATGCCCATAAGTGTGCTTTACTAATCCTTTGGGCAGCTCCCAAGCAAAAGATGTCGACACAATTAAGTTTAACTGTCACAGTAAAGATTCAGCTGGAACAGCCCTCCAGTTCCTGCATCCCTAGTTGACCTTTATCTTGGTGTCTAGTGTCATCTGTCTCAAGCTATGAGGAAAGGTTTGAAAGCTATGATTGCATTTCCATGTGTTTTAGGTCCATGTGTGTTTCCCACAGGCATCTCAAAATCTCCAGGTTGTTAACTGAGCTTGCAATTAGTCTGCAGTTATAGTCTCTGAAGGCTTTTTCCCATCTCTAATGCTGTTCCACACTGCATAGCATGAATATCTGCCTGGTGGCCCCCATAGAAACTTGGGAAACAGCACCCCTGCCTCTCTCCCATCTCTTCCTCCAGTTCTTGTTCATTCTGTGTCTTGTCTGCTTGGTGGCCCTGATGCTATTCGCTGTCACATCTGTGCTCAGATGCTCATCATCTCTCACCTGGACTGTGGCAGTTTGCATGTTGAGAACAGCTGCTGTGAGCAGTAGAAACCCAAGCACGCTGTCTCATATAGAGGGCATGCCTTTGGCTCAGTGATTTGGACCTCCAGCAAGTCAGGGGAAGCAAGAGGATCAGGACTAGAAAAACTCTAGGAGCCAAGAGATCTCTGGACATAAATCAGTATTGGATCCTAAGGCAATGTCATTGTTCTAATGATCTGTTTCTATGTCATGAAATACCCTCAGTTTAGTAATGTAAAATGGCAGCATTTGATTTGTGCATGAACCTGCCATTCAGGCATGGTGTGGGAGGGACAGCAGCCTATCTCTATTCTACCTGTCATCAGCGGAGTGTCTTAAAGGCTGGACCCAGAATCATGTGTCTTCTAGGGCATGCTGGCTGTCAGCTGAATTCTTGGCTGCCGTATGGGCTGGGACACGTGCCTGTCACTGTCCTCCTGTGCAGGTCAGGCTTCCCTGTCACTCTGTGGCTAGGTTCCAAGGACAAGCTTCTTGAGGGAGAATAACCTGATTGAAGCCATTTCACTTTCTGTGACCATCTCTGAAGTCTTGAGGAGTCACTTTTTGTTCCAGAGAGGCCCTTTGATGTGGATTCTGTTTTGGAGGGCAGACAGTCCTTCCCTCCCCAGGAAGGGCATGAGGAATTGGAAATACTGCTGTGACCATTTTTGGAAAATACACCCTGCCACAGACTAAGCAAATCAAGTTGTTCAGTGAAGTTGTCAAAATTCAACCTAGCTTGAGGAAGTGTCAGATTGGCTACATCCATTAAGAGGGGTTCTTAGCAACTGTAGAGTGGTGGGATAGAGAATCTCACCCAATGGTTGGCTGAGGGGACAACTGGCTCCTTCCAAGGCAACACAAAATGAAGAGGTCTCCTGGAGGACATCAGAGTGTTAGGAGGAAGGCAAGTGCAGGGGGATCCATATCAAACACTAGACAGGCTACACGTGACAAGTATCTTCTATAGCATGACTGAAATTCAAACTAAAACAGAGATCAATCTGACTCCAGGAAGAATGCCCACCATCAAGAAATCAGCCAATGACAAATGCTGGAAAGGCTGTGGAGAAAAAGGAATTCATTGTCGATGGGAACATAAACTGGTACAATCAATATGGAAATCAGTATGGAAATTCCCTGAAAAATTAAAAATAGAAATTTCATTTGGACAAGCTATTCTGCTTCTAGGTATCTGCTCTACAATGTTAAAGACATCATGCCAAGTGTTGTGTGCTTACCCGTATTTATAGCAGCATAATTCATAATAGCTAAATCTTGAAAGCAGCCTACATGTCCATCAACAAATAAATGAATAAAGAAAAGTGTGGTATTTATACACAATAGAATAGTACTCCACCATAAAGAAGGATAAACTTGGGTTATTTGTGGGAAAATGGGTGTCGCTTGGGACCATAATGTGAAGTGAAGTTAATCAGATGCACAAGCGTAAGTATCACATGGTTTCTCTTATGTGAGAGATCCAAAATATAAATAATGAGCAAAATAGAAAGTAATGGGTAACAGGGCAATACGTCTTTTGGAAAAGGGAAGGGACCTAGAGATGGAGGGGGAAGGGGGAAAGCAAGGGACAGGTAGTAGAAAAGTAATAAAAATGTTTTGGGATCCACTGCTACAGTGTATTATTAATAAAGAATAAAAATTGACAAAAATGAAACAAAGAAAATTTCAGGGACAGCAACCACAGGTCACTGGGAAGGAAATGAGTCTTTCTCATCCAGTTGTACTCTCTCTGTGGCTTGTGACAGAATGTGACAGAGGTGAAAATGGAGAAGTCAGGTGGGGCTGGTGGAGGACAACGAAGTAACTTTGTTTCTTTTCTGTATAGATCCAGGGGGACCAGGCCTAAGGAACAGGGATCTGGGAGGGGGTCTCAGGGGTTAAGATTAGCAGGGTTCTATCTTTCTGCTGGGTCTGATGTTCTAGAAGTCCAGGAGCACTGGACAGAGACATTATCTTCTTGGGGACAGCCACATAGGCCAGCACTCAGCCATGTGGCCACCTGCACCAGGCTCTATGGAGCAGGCATTGTGCAAGGCGCGAGAGTGAGTTCTAGCTCCTTGACTGGAGAGGACAGCTGGGGTGAGGTGTGGGGCATCCCCTAGAGACACAGAGGCTGGAGTGCTCCTGGGCCCAGAGCAAGCTGCAAGTAACGTATGGCTTAATTTCCTCTCAAATTAGACACTTGATAAAAAAAGTTATTATATCTGTCAAATTGCCAGAGCATTTTATGGACGTGATAAACTAAGAACCACTGCTTTACAAACCTTGATGGGATGTTTCAGTACCTGAAAAACAATTTTATGGCCGCCCAGGCTACTAACAAATTGCAAATACTGATTAAGCCATAAAGTTACAACAACATTAAAATATAATGAGAGGTTATTGCGTGCAGAAAGGCTCGTAAGCAACAGCTTCAGCTGCACTCAGTCGACAGGTCAAGCTTCTGCTATCTCTGGTAGGGGAGGTGCTTTGGGACCCAGTGTCCCTTCAGTGCAATGCCTGGACTCAGAGGGTCCTGGCTGTTTCCTTAAAGCCAAGAAGAACTGAGAGAGAAGCCACCTCCACAGGGTTAGAGACCTCAGACGTTGGGCATGAAATCTGCTTCCTTAGAGTCATGAAGCTGGGCATGGACAAGGAACCAGTATCTGTCCCGCATGCCAGGGATTGTGTGAAACACTTTCTGACGCTTTGTTCTCACCGTAGCAGAGACTGTTCTCACCACGCTCTATATTTCCTAGCTCCAACGACTGGGCTGATCCAAATGGCCATTGTGCAAGCCTTAAGGGAACCTGCCTTGTGATGGCACGCAAGAAACGGCACTTATTTATGTCACAAATGAGCTGTAGGCCAGTGAAGGAGATGGAACATATGCATGAGATAAAAATATAATGCTGCAGTACTACGAGCTGGCCAAGCTGCTCCACGGAGCCTCTGCTGTGGTGAGGAAAGTTGGTGCCTCACGTTCGCTCTTCTCTTTGCCTCGCTGCACTTCAATCAAGCTGAGTTCCTTGAACTCCCCAGTCTGTCACCCAAAAAAAGCACAATTCTTGTCTGGATCACTGAACCACACCTTTAGCTAAAAGAGAATATCAGTCGAGGTCTAGGCCTCCCAAGCCCCATCTGGTTCTGCTTGCTTGGAGCTTAAGGTGCTGAGACAAGGGCTCTTCTATCCTTGATTGCCATGCACTGCCGGGTGCCTGAGCTGCCTACAGCATTGTTCACTTCAGGGTTGAGGTCCTTCAGGGCTTTAGGCTTTATCTTAGAGCTTTAAATTCTCAGGTCTTCCCTGAAGAGGGCGCTGCTTCTCAGAAGCGATAGATGGATTCTTCATCGAGGGCTTCCTTTACCAAGATGGGGTCATCAGACAGCACTGAGGTACCCCACAAGAAGACAAGATGTGGAGGTGAGCCCCTGTCATCACGTCACCAATGATGGGGGAGGTGGAGCTAAGTACTGTCAGAGAATTTCAAAAATCCCTTGCCAGCACCTGCTGCCTGCAAGTCAGAAGGGGTAACTGGAGTCACAGGGGCAGAGCCAAGAAGCCAGACTGGGGCTCACCAGCTGAGTCGCGGGGACAGGTTGATGGATTATTTATGTGGTTCTACAGCACTGGGGCCTCACACTCTATTCCCAGCATTTTTTTTTTTTTTCATTTTAAATTTTGAGATGGGCCTTTCCCAAGTTCCTAAATTGTCCAGGTGAGTTTTGAATTTGCAGTCCTATTGCTTCTGCCACCTAAAGTGTGGGTATTACAAGTGTATACCATCATGGCAGCTTGGGCTGAGATAGCTCATCAGACTAAAGGCCTGCTTTGGCAAGCTCAGGGACAGGGTTTTGATCCCTGGCACCACATGCTGTGCTGGCTCCATCCCCAGGAGCACTGAGCTGCCCACTGAGTCTCAGCATGGTGGCTCATGGTTGTAGTACTAGCACTGGGGAGGCTGAGAAAGGAGGATCACTATGAGTCCAAGCTGTACAGTGAGGCCCTTTACCAAATAAATAAATAAATAAATAAATATTATATATATGAATATTACAAAAGATAATTCATGCAAAATGCAGAGGTTCTAATACATAGAAGATACTTAAAGAATAATAATGGTAACATTAATTTGGAAGTTTATAATGTGCCAAAAACTATGATTAGGGCCTAATAAGTGCTGGGATTATAGGTGTGCACCATCATGCTCAGTTTCGGTGGTCTGCGCAGTGCACCTGGGGTTCTGGGGATCGAACCTGGGTCCTTGCGCTTGCCAAACAGGTGCTTAGGCCACTGAACTATCTCCCTAGCCCCTGTAATATTCATAATAAACACCAAAATGTTATTAGCTCCATTGACAAATGCAGACACTGAATGAGGTTCGGGGAGGAAAAAAATCATTTGGTAATACGTAGCTGATGGTAGAGCTGAAATCCAGTGCTGGGTTGGGTTGATTTCAACTTGCACACTCATGTCATCATGAAAAATATGCTTTAAATCCTCAGTTTTACAGAGCTGTGCCCTGTGCCGATACCTGGGCCACGGGAAGAAATCTTTTCTCATCCTTCTCAGCCACTCTGCACAGTGTGGCACAGGCCTACGGGACTCCTGCTGAGGCGCTGCTGTCCTCTAGTTCCAGGAGGAGCTCCAGTTCTTTGGTTGCCTTCAGTGTGGCATGAGCCAAGCCATCTGGTGTGCCACCTTGGGACAGACTGTCAAGCCTGCTTCAGCACAGGCCCTCAAGCATGGGTAATGGGCAGGCTGGAAGCGTGTTCACGATATGGGCAGTTGATAGCTGTAGAGGAAAGTGACAAGCTTAGGGGACAAAATCACTTAGAAAATAATCTATGTATTTTGCTCTGTTAGGGTGTGGTGGAATAAGTGCGCAACAAAGAGAACTGATATCTTTGGAGGCTCCTTATTCATTCATTTCTAATTTATTCTTCTAAATTTAACAGTTCTTAAATACCAGTGAAATAACATCACTCTTCCAGGCGCTGGGGATTGGTAATTGAATAAGAGATTAAGTGTGCTCTTCAGGCCACTGGAGTGCTAGACAGTCACAATGACAACCTCTGTACAGTGCATGAAATACTGTAATCAAGGTAGGTAGGGAATAGGGATGGGATGAAAATGAGAGAGGCACAAATTCAGCTTGGGAAGGTTCTGAGGCTGAAGTTAGGGACCTGGCCAGCCCAGAGAGAGTTAGGGTCATCAGATTCCTTCCTCTTCTAGGGAAATTGTCTGGTGCATCTAAGGCATAAAAATATAAAAGATGATAGCTGACGTTTGCAGAGCACTTCCCTAAAGGGTGCATGGCAGCTATCTTGTAAATCCCACTTGAAAAATTAAGAACTCATGGCACAGTGATTACAATGTCTCCAGTGTTACCTGTCTTACCTTGGATTCTCAGCCCAGGAGAACATGGTTCTGCTAAGTGTGCACTTTTCTTGGGTTGAGCTGCTGCTTTGGCATGTTTTCTACATCTTGCAGTGTGCTGGACCCTGGATAATGCTTTATTAAGGAAGCGAATGAAGGATCACTTTGAGATCTGACACACTGTGCTTCTCACTGTATCACCCGCTCCTTCCCCTACACCTGCAGACTAGAAGGAGCATGCACAAGAGAGCAGCTGCACCGCGGTGTTTCTTTCCTTACTTACCCACTAAGCAGACATGAGGTTTTTGTGCCCACGATGTGTATGGAGCACATACAGCCAGGAGCCTGCTCAGTACCAGAAGTGTCACCAGACAGGAAAGTGTCCTTGGGAAGCTGGAGGAGGGGGCCTGAGGACTTTGGGTAGTGGCTGGCCTAGGTGGGAGCAATCTCCAGCCATTTTTGCTCATCAGACAGGACCCATTGTGGCCCAACTGGAATTGGACACAAACAAAGTAGCTTCTCCATGCCAACACGAGTGGAAATAAGCCATGTCAGCAAGACAAAACCTCTCCTGGAGGCTCTGCCGCAGTACCTATTAGAAGTGGAGTCAAGAGGCTGCAGGTGGTGGTGGTGAACCTGTGGTTAAGAAAAGGGGAATATTAGCGCCGACACACTGGGCCGTAATGGAAAATGTCACTTTTTTCAATTCCTTTGAAATAGTCACCTGTGATATATTTTCTAATATTGCTGCCCCTTTCTTAGCTGGGTCATTTCTCTCTCTGGGCACCTTGAGAGAGGAGAGTAATGGGAATTCTTGACAAGAGGCCAGGATGGAACATTAGTCTCTGAGTTTGCCTCATGCTAGAAAGCAGACTGGATGTTTTTTTGTTGAGGCACAGTGGTGGTCAAGCTCATCGCAAGAAGTGTTCCCACCCTGTTGCCCACAGAAAAAAATATATAAACATTCCTGCTGTCTGTCCTCTATGGAGAGAACTGGGCAGACTTCTGGTCTACCCGAGAAGAGCCTGGTGGTTGGGTCACTGCTAAGTGCACCCTTGCAAGTTGAGTGCAAGAGGTAGCTTTTCACCACTTTCAGAGACACCACACATCATCTTTTAGTCCCTTCTTCCCAGTGCAAGTAGACCTTGGGTAACAAAGAGAATCTGGCTTGAAAAGTCGAAAAACCAATGTAAGAATGGGGCATATGTGTGACCACTCAGCCTTACACACTTCCTCAGCAGAGCAAGGCTGATAAACGCCACTGTCCTGTGTCTGGCTTTTTGCCTTGACTTCTCCATCTTTGCACCACACTGTCTGTATTTGTGTGATTTGGGTCTGGAGTGATTCTGGCATCCTGATTGTTTGGGGTCGCGCTGAGACCCCTCCAGTTCCCAGGGTCTTGAGTCCATTGTTTTGTGTTCCTGTGCCCCAGAGTGGCCCATTTAGTTTCCTTGTCCAAAGCATCTTGCAGATTTACCCAGAAGTAAAAAACTGAAGTAACTCTGAGTGAAGAAGTTGGGTGGGAGTGGAGTATGGAGAGTGCTGGGTTTCCTTTCGTGCATGTGTGTGTGTGTGTGTGTGTGTGTGTGTGTGTGTGTGTGTATGTATGTGTGTGTGTGTGTGTGTTTTGTACTGGGGATCAAACTCAGGAACTTGTGCTTGCCAGGCAGGTGCTTATGGCCCTGAGCTAGCTCCCTGGCCCTGGGATTCCTTTCTTATATCAGTGTGCCTGCTGGCTGCTGGGAGTCAAAGTTGCTGTCCCCTGTACACTTGATGAGAATGAGACCCTCAGTCTCCTGCCTAAGAAATCATAGGTAAACCAAGGGCAGTGGAGAGAGATACCAGTGTAACATTCTCATTCCAGAGCTCTGTCCACTAAATGTAGCCACCTGGTGCAGAAAGGATGCTGTCAGCCTGGATTCTGAGAATGTGGCTGTGTTGCTCAGTCAGTCTGTCCTCCTTAGAAAATGATCAAATGTCAGTACTACTTATTTGTTCTGATGACAGCTACTAAAGTACTTGTCTGAAGGGACACAGACTAAGTCCCTACTAACCTTGTTGAAAGTACCTGCACATATCAACCCTTTAGTCTTTGGCAGGAACAAAAATGCTTCTGTTTGGCACTGTAGGATGGTACTATTGACACTGTGGACTCTTGTTGCTATTTGCTTTGTCGTCTTGGGTAGGACAGAGTCTGGGACACCGTGGGAACAGTGCTTCTATAGGGCAGGGGCCTAATAGGCTTTTTCTGAACAGTCTGGTCCTTAATGGAAAAACTAGAGAATGAAAAGCTTAGATGGCCTTGCAGACTGGACAAAGGAACGTGCAGAGCACTACATGAGTGCACCTGAGGACTCTGGAGCCACACCGTGGTGCGGTGCAGAGGGCCTGCAGCAGGCACTCAGGGCACTGGGATTTGGGTGCCCTGCTCCATGGCTGACAGTCCACATGGCCTCTACTCTTCTTGTGTTCCATTCTATGGGCTGATATTCTGCCGTTGCTGCCTATGGGAGATCCTGGCCACCTCTGTTCTTATTGCTTCATCCACATTCCGTTTTCCTACCTGCAACATGGTCTTCCTAAACATGTAAACTGTATCACATCATTGTTGTTCCTAAAACTCTCACTGTTAACGAGATTTTTTGTTGCTGTGATCAAATAGCTGAGAAAAATAATTTAGAGGAAGAAGGGTTTATTTTACCTTAGGAGTTTTAGTCCACAGTGAGCTGGCTGAGTGCTGTAGGCTAGTGGTGAAGAAATGCCATGATGGAGGGGCATGGCAGAACAAAGCTGCTCACATGGGTAGGGGGCTGGGAAGCAGAGAGAACGGAAAGAGCCAGAGAGGAAGGGGCCGAGGAACAAATACAGTCCCCCAGATCATGTCCCTAGGATGCCTTCAACTGGGTCCTGCCTCTTGTTTCCATGCCTCATTAATGCCATCACATTATAATTTCATCAGGAGTTAATTCATATGATCAAGTTAATTGTCTATATGATCCAATCACTTCCTGAAAAGCCCACCGATTGGCATTCAGTCCTTTGGCACATGAATTTTGGGGATCATTTCAAATCCAAATCATAATACCCTTGTATCTATATGATAAAGACAGAATTTCTTTCTATGGGTATAAATAAGGACATAGAGGATATAGGAAAGGTAATTACAAAGTACGATTTACCTGGTGTGCATAGAACTATGGCCCTACAAAACTGAGATACTTATTTGTCCTCAAGCCAGTAAAACTTGTACATAACTGAAACTTTTATAGTAGTATTGTCTCAAGGTAGAAAGATTTTTAGGTCCTGTTCATTGGCTACAGCTCATTAATTTTGGAAGTTACTAATAGACTTATACTTGTAACCTTTAGAAAGTTAGAATTATAAAGGCCCTTATAACTCTGCATGTCAGAGAGCAATTAGAGAAAAATGATTGTTTTAAATCATTAAAATTCTGACATGCCACATATCAAAATTTCTGGAATATGGTAAAGCCTTTTTTATGATTTATAGCCTTAAAAAACTTGATTGGGGCTGGCGAGATAGCTCAGCAGACTAAAGCACCTTCTTAGGCAAGCTTAGGCAAGTGCAGGTACCACTGTTTGATTCCTGGCACCATATGCCATGCCAGCCCCACCGCCATGGCGGGCTGAGCCGGCCAGAGTCTAGGTATAGTAGTGCACACCTGTAATCCTAGTGCTAGGGAGGCTGAAAGCATGAGAATCACCATGAGTCCAAGCTGTGTAGTGAGATCCTGCACAACAAAATACATAAAAAACTACAAATAACAAGAAATAAAAAGTAAATAACATGATAACTAACCAAATTTAAGAAATGAAAGAAATAAAAATAAAGGGTAAGAATTATCCAAAACAGACTAGGTGTGGTGGAGCATGCCTATAATCCCAGCTCTTGGAGGCTGAAAACAGGTGGATCACTATAAGTTGGATCTAGAAGGGAGACCCTGAACACCTTGTAGATCCTTCCTTAAAATAGGAAGAAAAAAAAAACAATAAAAAAGAAAGAATAAGCCAAAATAAAATTAGGAAGAATTCTTTAAAAGAGAAGATTATTTAAAAGCACACAAAGTAACTATGAGGACAGATGAATCTTTGGTAAGGATAGCAAAAATAAACAAGATGGCAGATGACCAAAGAAAACATATCAAACATGAAAAACTGCATCCTTTCCTGTCCTATGGCTACATAAAAGCTTGGCTAAAAACTTAGTTCCTTAATGCAACACAAATTTACTCTCCTACAATCCTGGAAGTCAGAAGTCTGCCGTCAGTTGTACTGGGCCAAGGGTAGAGCGCAGGCTGGCCTGAGCACAGAACGCAGTCCCTTGCCCCTGCTAGGTGCTGGAGGCCTCTGTGGCCTTGGCTTGTGGTCCCTTCTTGCACAGCTCCAGGCTTGTTCTCCTGTCCTGGCAGAGTCTTTGGTATTCCCGTGCCCCCACTGTAAAGATTCCTGCGATCCCACACAGGGTCAGCCCAGATAATTCAGACTGTCCCCATGTCCAGGTCCTCAATCTGCACAGCCCTTTGCCATGTCGTGGCATTCACAGCTTGTGAGAGTTAGGTCCTCTGTATCTTTAAGAACATATCTCATCCTACCCCATGTTATAACCTTATATATTTTCTAACTAAATATTAAAAATGTTAAGCTGAGCATAGTTTTAATGTATTCTCATGACAGAAAAACAAGTATGAGAGGTGATGGAGATGTGCATATGGTAATCAGCTTAATGTGGTAATCAGTTTAAAGTGTACGCATTTAAGAAAGCATCTGTATATCTGAAATGTAAAAAATTGCTCTTGGTCGGTTGCATTTAAACAAAAATGGGAAAAAGACCAAAAATACAAGTAATTAACAAATATTAGATACAAAGAATTTTAATAAACCTGAAGACCTACACAAAGGGTACCTTCTTTCTCCAAAATGAAAATGTTCTAAATTATAAGAATAAAATATAAATATAATCATAATCTGCCCTTTTGTCCAACATTCACTACAAGAGATCAGTTGAGGTAGGTTTTTTAAATTTTTTTTTGTCATTTTGTGTATTTGGTACAGGGTCTCACTATGCATCTTGGACTCATAGTGATCCTCCTGTTTTCAGCACTGGGATTACAGGCATTTGCCACCATGCTGGGACTTGGTTGCTGGCTCAGCATGCCACAGGGACAGGGCCAGTGTGTCATGCAGGACTGGGGATAGAACTTTGATCCCTGCACTTGCCAAAGCTATCTCACCAGCCCTCAGAGAAGATAGTTTTATGGGCAGGGTCTATCATGTTTATAATGGAAAAGTATTGAGCAGATCATATAAATTTCTCTATGCATTAAAAAGTTAAGCATCTTCAATTTGTTTTTTTTACTTTGATGATTAAATTTAACAAAGTCTCCCCAGTTAAAAATATAGTACAACCTCACCTGAATAGAGATGTAAAAATCCTGAAAAATTATTAAGTGGAAAAATATGCCATGACCAAGGTTTTCTTTCAGACATGAATATGATAGCTTGC
>PVKN010004138.1:9193-34589 GCA_004027915.1 Capromys pilorides
TGGTGGAGGTGGTGGTGGTGGTGGTGGTGGTGTTTGTGTGTGTGTGTGTGTGTGTGTGTGTGTGTGTGTGTGTGTGTTGGTGAATAATGTTTGATAGGGTAGTGCCCATCTGATTTTTTTTTTTTTTTGGTCTTTTTGAGACAGGGTTTCATTAAGCAGTTCAGGCTGACCTTGAGCTCACTTTTGTAGCCCAGGCTCATCTCCAACTTGCACAGATCCTCCTGCCTCAGCTTCCCAACTGCTGGGATTACAGGCATGCACCCCTATGCCCTGCTCCTATTTTTAATTTGAAACTCAGGTCACAGTAGAGATTACACTTAAATTATTATGCACCAAATACCATTTAATTTTGTCTTGAATTTCTCTATTATAAAGGTAGATTTTGGCTTAGGTTTTGATTTTGTATCACCAAAGTGCCCATTAAAATATTACATGTAACCTCCCCACACCTTTGCAAAAATTCTGTCCCTAGGGCAATAAGAAAGAAAGAAAGAAAGAAAGAAAGAAAGAAAGAAAGAAAGAAAGAAAGAAAAGAAGAAAAAAAAAACCTTGGCATTTCTAGCCAAAAAGGCTTTTAAAAATATTGATATTCAGGCTCCAATCGCCCAATTTCATAAACCTAATGAAAGAAGACAGAGAGCTCACCATCTTCCACTTACTCTCTCCTTGGTGTGCCCTTCTGCATGTTGGTGGGCAGTGTTCTCCCCAGTTACTGAAACATGAAAACTCCAGTTTCATAGATGGTGGTGACATGAACAAAGGCAGGGACAGCATTCTCAGGTGATGGTCAAGCTGTGCACGGGGCTCCTCCACACCGTCCACTCCCTGCCATCACCTCCTACTCTGTGCCAACCTCTCGCTCTCCAGACAAGATGACGCACTCTGGTTTGGGAAGAACAGCAGTGGGGAGGACAAAGCCTTGAATTCAGAGGGCTGTGTGTGCAGCTCTCAGGTACTTTCTGCCATTTTTTGTCTCTGCTGTCTTAAGACAATCAGCTGGGCCCTTTGAGACCTCATTTTCTCATTTAGAAAAGGGAGACTGCAATACCCATCTTTCCCAGTGACTACATTTACAAAGGTAAGCTCCTGCATCTTATGTGTGAAACACTTCCTTATGTGTCCAGCACCATGCTAAACACATTGTGTGAATCAGCTCACAGTTACTGCTTTATTATCATTCTTCCCATTCACACATAGAGGAATGAGAAAAGAAAACAGGTTATGATTTTCCCAAGGGATCACAAAGCTCAGATAGAATGGAGCTTCCCAGTTAAACAGGCCGGACTCTCCTCAGCTCAGACAGTGCTTCCCAAATAGTACACACACACACACACACACACACACACACACAAATAGTACACACACACACACACACACACACACACACACACCATAAACATTATGTCTGCATATCACACAGACTAAGCTTCTGACCTTATCATCATTCTTGACATTGTACTCTGTAGAGAGAAGGCTTGAGAGATTAATGTTTCTTGTTTGTCTCTATAGGTCTTACAAAAACACAGACATGCAAGCCAGCACATGCATTTAACTCAAGGGTTTCATCGATATCATCAGAGTCCAAATAACCGAGCAGTTTAAGATCAAAGAAGTGTCTTTTGTCCCAGCTATAGAGGAGCAGTCTGAAAATAAGCTGACAATGAAACAATTCCCTCTTAAAATGATTTGGGGGAATCAGTGGTGTTCCCTTGGTTTTAGGTTCTCCTTGCAGTTCGCTGTCTTTGCAGGATCCTCTCTCTCGGGCTATCTTCACATTGCTGGTTCCTTTTCACATCAGCAGGCACAGAGCTGAGGGCTCCATTTCACTCTGGTGTGAGCTTCTCTTAGCTGATTTCATCTGCTATGAGCCTCCTACTACACAAGATTATATACTGAGTCTCTGGGAATCAGAAGAACTTTAATGCATCTTTTGGAAGAGACCACATTCAGACTATAACAAGAACTAGCCCTTCTTATCCATATGTGGGTGATTTTAAATGATCAACTAAAGGGTCAGGAAGATTGCTCAGTGGTCTCAGTGGCTGCCTGGCAAGGACTGGGTTTTGATTCTGGCTACAGAATGCCATGCTGGCCCTGTGCTAAGCTGGCCACTGAAACCAGGTATGCTGGTGCAAGCCTGTGTTCCCAACAATGGACAGGTTGAAACAGGAAGATCACAATGAGTCTGAGCTGCATAAGGAGACTTTATGCCAAATAAAGAAACAAGCAAACATTTAAAAAACTGAGCAAGTAATACCAAAAATGCAGAAACAGGATTGGGGTCCCCTTGTCAATTTACTTATCTGCTAAATGAGGATATGAGTAGCACCTATGGCAGAGACTGTGTGTGATTTCTCAATAATAATAGAAAGTGAAGCGCTGTACTTGCCGCATGGCAGGCCCTCAGTCCCATGCTTGTGTGGGTGCTGTCTACCTGACATTTCCTCTGGAAAGCACTTCCACTAGACTAGTTCTTATTCCCAGATAGGCCAGTGCCTGGAGCCCTTAGTTAGGCAATTATATTTCCAGACTTTCCTCCAACCTCCTACTCTCCTTTAAAAGACTGTGAAACATGCCCACTTACCCATCACACAGCCAGAATAATCACTCTGGTTTAAAAGGTAGAACTTTCACTGGCTTGGTATTACGCCTAGAGATTGAACGGCCCAGACTAAGTAGACTCTGCCTCTCATTATTGTCAAATCTGGCTTCTGAGCACCCTACCGTGTGACACAGGAATTGGCTGCCACCGCAAGAAGCTATCACTGGAGCAACTGCAGGGCTTTGAGAAGTGGAAATCGGTGGTTTCAGATTCAGCGGTTGCAGAAGCCAGTAGAAGAAAAGGAACACAGTTCTTTAATCACAGTTCTGCACCCCAGAATCTTCAGCTGACAGAAATGATAATCATTTGGTTCATTGATTCTGGGATTAATCACTGAAGTTAATCTTGGCACTTATCGATTCCATTTCTACAGGCAGTACCTAAAGTGTTCAAATTACTTATTCCAATTCTGACAGGAATAGGTTCCCAAAACAAAGGAAGTCAGAGATGAGCTATTACACCTGACAGCCCACACAGCACCTAGCGACAGTGCTGACTGCATCCTTCGGCAAAAGGGGCCTCTAATAGGAAAGGATCAAGAGCCCGTTCTTGCTACTACACTCTGATTTCACAGAGTTGACCCATCAGTGTCTAGGAGAACTGGAAGTAGCTTTGCTAAAGAATCTGAATTCAAACTCTGGCTATCAGGGCAAGCAAATCATTTAGTTACAATAGTAAAATAAGGCTGTTGCCCTCATTTGACTTCTGTTGGAAAATCCCAGCCTCTGTTACTTCATAGTCCTCTAGAGTTGGCTAATTGTGCTATGTATTAGCCAGCAAAAGCTTTACTGCAAAAGCACAATTTGCAAAGTGACAGTGTAGCGTATTACTCTTTCCATAATTTGTTTTGTGAACCTCTGGCCTGTAAATGCAACTGATTATCTTTTAATAGGTGTATTCTCCAAATGAAACACCAAACTTTTGCATATGTTACATGATGGCCATCACAAAACGTAGTGGAAGTCTTGATATATACAAGGATTACAGTGAAAAGAATGGTGGACTAAGAAATCTAACAAAAAACGGGAGAGGTACAACGTAAAAAAGAGACAAGATGACTCTAAGGGCTTTGTATAAGAATCAGACACAGGATTAAATTACAGTTTAACTTAAGTTTATCAACCTCAGCCCTGATGACAGGCTTGGCTGGACAATTCTGTTGGTAGGACCCCTGGCTGCAGTAGGGTGCTCAGTTACATTCTCATTCTCCACTGAATACACACCCCTACCCCTGCTTTAATACAGAAAATATTTCAAGACACAGCCAAATATCCCCTTGGGCAAAGGAAAACATAGTTTAAAAACACTAATTAATTGAATTTTGCCTTTTTACTTTTTAATGTTTATTCTTATTAGTACCTAGTTGGAATACATAATGATTCTGTTCACCAAGAGGAATTGGCACACTGCACAATACTTCTTAGTTATTTTCACTTCCCCTGCCCCCCCAACTCCCACCTTTTGACTCCCTTCCCTTTGCAAAAAATTGGACTCCCTGCCTTCTAATAGCTAATTTTTATTGCTCCCTTTATTTATACTTTGAACTTATTATGTAAGAGCAGTCATGTCAAATGTAAGCTTATGTGTCTGATTTATCTCACTTTATAGCATAGTCTCAAAGTGTATCTACTTTTCTACAGAAGGTAAAGATATATAGTAAAATTTCAAGGATATCCAATAAAAGAACTACAATATATGTTATAAACAGAGAGAGAGAAACTAATCTGGCAAGAAACAAAGAACCTAACCCCCTAACTATACATAAAAATGGGACAAATGTCTAAATACAAATGATGGTAGAGAAAAATTGGCTATGACCACCATGAAACCACGTTCCATTTGCAAAAGGACTCACTTGGCCCAATTCACTTATTTTAAATTTTATGTCTGCAAAAATTGACTACAGGGGAAATGACAAATACAACATAGGTTTTCTTTTTTTCTTTCTTTCTTTTTTTAATCTAGCAATCTTGGTAAAAATAATGAGAGCTGTTGGCACTAAATGTAAGTTCCCACTCCCTCATCCCTGCCCTGCAGCCCACCCTGTTGCAAGCATAGGAATCGGCAGCTATGCAGTCAACCACATCCAGAGGAACTTAAAATTACAAGGCAAACAACATTATCTCTCTACTGTATAAATATAAAGTTAAAAAAGTAAGGCAACAGCCTGATTTTTCTGCCTGATCCAAGTTATTGCAAAGAATTGGTTCCCTTCCCAACCTTCAGGATAGACTCTTCAACTTTAGTTTAGTCTACCTAGTCCTTCTGTATACTTCAAAGTGTGGTATCCAGGTGAACAGATAGGACAGAAACAGATCACTGGCAGCTGGGGAGTTGGCTGGGCAGTCTAAGCACCTGCCTGCCAAGTGCAGAGACCCAGATGTGATCCCCAATACTGCATGCCCTTCTGGCCTTAGAATCCTGGGTGCACCACACTGGTCTCTGAAACTCGGTATGGTGGTCCATGCTTATGATCCCAGCGCTGGGGAGACTGAGACAGGAGGATCATTGTGAATCCAAACCCTGTATAAAATAAATAAATAAAATATTTTTTTTTAAAAAAGAAACGAATCACTGCGTTTCTTGGATATCGAAGTCAAGGGCACATGATTAAAATGTTATTTGGACATTTCAGTGTGTAAATGTAAGACTTAGAACCGCAGCGGAATTTCTAACCAGAATGTAATTAAAGCTAAAGAGTAAGCTAAAGATATATAGAGCCAATAACCTCACACTCTAAAAGCAGCTGTGAAACTGTGCACGTTATCTTGAGATTCTACAACATTACCCATCAGTCATGTCAGCTAACGTTACCTTTAGCTCACAAGCCACTGTGATTTGAGAAAATGAGAAGTTATGCAACAAAATTTCAACATAGGTGGCCTCTAAAAGTAGACATTGCTCTAAGTCACTATGACTTGTCCATGTCACCAGAAATAGAGATTACTGGAGAGTGGAGTGTGTGCCATGTAGCAGGCATTATTCTTCCTAATGGATGAAGTCAACAATTTTAAGGAAGTAGCAAGAGTGAGCTCCTAAGGTAGGAGAGAAACCATTAAGTGATCGAACATCGAGATCACTTTGTTTGGCTTTCGTTACTGCATGTGTTTGACCACCTTTGGGTCTTCAGTGTTCTTATTATTGTTCACATTTGCTGGTAATTATTATCCCTTTTTTCAAATTCATTCAATTGTTGAAATTAAAAAATATGTTTTGCTTTCCTACAGTGAGCAACTGAGTTCTCTTCAATGTTCTGTCACCTCCTAGAGTAACATGACTGGCCTGTTACTAAAGGAGCTCATGACCTGGAAGAGGATGCAGGTACAGTTCCAAAGCCACACTCAGAATGTGTTCTAATATTTCTGAAAAACTCATAGAGAGAAGATAGGAGTCACAGAACCCACCTGGGATACTTCACTCAAGCCTCACAGATTAAGAAATTATTATTATTATTATTATTATTATTATTATTTTAACAAATTGGACCATCAGCTGATCCTAGTAAAATGCATTAATAGGATGACACAGATGTCATCACAGGATGACATGGATGCTTTCCATTAGACAAGTGCAGTCTGTACTCCCTATATTAAATATTATCCAATTACGCTAAATAGATATTTATTTTAAAGAAGGCAAGATAAAGGACTGATGACATTAGTGTTTCCCTCTGTCTTGCTCATGTTCTCCTTGTTTTCAGTAGTTTCTTACTGTTTCCACCAAATGTTAGTGCTCTGCCCCCCAAATTGCAGTAGTTTCAGGTTCCGAGTCTTGGTTTTGGCTCCTAGACTCCTGAGGTTAAAGGACATGTTATTTTTAGGTTTCCTTCCAGTGGAGCAATAGTATTAGTAAGAATAAACTCAGTCTAGCAATATTACTGAACTCCATGCAATTGTCTAAAAAAGAAAAGCCCAGTTTGTATATTTTTCCTAAGTGCTCTATGTTCAAGAACTTTCCCAGTCATCACTGTTACAGAAAATTAGCACTGAATTCAGTGCTAAGATTTTCCAATAATTCAATATTAGGTTTACTTTCCAATTTACTTTCTAAGTTTGCTGTTCGTGGTACTTCTCAATCATTCTTCTTCAAACTTTTGAAAATTGGAACAGGATATTCATTCCATGCCATTGCGCTATACAAACATACAAACCCTTGAAACTAAAGCATACAATCTTAGCTTTCTGATATTTGCCATCTTATTCAAAGTTTTAAAATAATAATTGCAAATCACCAAACTGAATTCTCCACTTGAATGTTTAGACAACAAAGTTCTAGAGTTGGGGTGATAGCTCTGAGGTTGAACCCTGGTCCCTGTGCCTTCCTACACAGTCACTTAATCTGCTGAGCCATCTCTCCTGCCTTGCTTTAACATTTCTGCTTGTTTTTCTGGGATCTACACACATCATTAGTGACATGGGTAGAAAATCCACAAGGTGATACCACTTTCAGGATCATGGCCTACAGTTGTCTAACACTGCTGCCATAAATTTCATTTATAAATATTTCAGAAATTGTCCAATCCACCCAGTGGATACCCTTTTAATTCCATCTAACTAGATGTCTATAAAGTTGATAAATCTGACAAAGTGCGTGAAATGAAATATACAGTAGAAACACAACGAGCATGCCAAACTTTGGTTTTGCGCCATTGGTCCCGAATCTCAAATTCCTTAGCATTCTAACTTGCATGAAAATCCTACTACTATATCCAAAGAAATCTGCCAGTCTATTTCTGAATTAGGTTTTAAAATGAATTGAAAGCTTTCAACTTTATTTGTGGCACCTAGGTCTGCAGAGCAAGCAGCAATCAAGGCCAGGCACTGCTTCAGGGACTCTCACAGCCACCACTAGTCAGGCGAGTGCAAAGTCCCTTTCCTTGCTGGAGGCTGGGGAGCATGGAGCCTCTGTAACAGATGCAGATTGATCTCCAGCTCTGCGCATGAACCTTTCAGTTTCCTTGGAGAGTTTGATCTTCTATTTCGATAGCATCTTCCTCAAGTTTAACCTTTCTTCTCTTCAGTCCCAACTTCCTTCCTTTAATAATTCTCCACATATGAACTGGGCTTCAATTTTTCCATTACTCTTACTCATAGTGGATGTATATTGCAGACCTACTATGTGCTGAGTGGGGACCTTATGCCCCCTCAAAATCCCTGAGTTCGAAACCCAGGGCTCATCATGGGGATGTATAGCCACAGGCCCATTGGAGACTAATTGGCTTATGAGGAACAGCCTTCAAGAGACTAATGGCCTTAAAGGTATAGGAGAGGACTTTCTGCCTCACTTTTCGGCCACAAAAACGTAAACTAAGCAGATGCCTTCCTGCAGACCAGAAAGAGGTTGTCCTCAGATACCACCTGTTTTGGCACCCTTGCACTGGGCTCAGCAGCCTCTCAAACAGAGTGAAATACGTGCTTGTTCAAGCAACTGTCACCAGCAGTGTATTTAGTTATTGTGGCCGAAATAAGATAATGGCTAGGTTTGCTTTTTGCTAACTTACGTGTATTAATTCACTTCTTAGCTTTAGGACATAGGAGCTCCTAGCATCTCCCTTTAAAAGATGAGGAAATCAAGTTGTCTATTGAACATCACACAGCTACTTGGTGGAAAACAGATGCCAACTAGAAAATATATTATGTAAGAGGAATTATTGATAAGTAGATTAGTAGAAAGGCTCCTCAGCTTCAGTCCCTTCACTTTTTCTCCTTCAAATCTCTCTCTCTCTCTCTCTCTCTCTCTCTCTCTATATATATATATATATATATATATATATATATATATATATATATATATTATACAAATGATTAACTACCTCTCACCTCTGCCTAGCTAGAGTTGCCTTTTGATTCATGTTCTGGAATCAGCCCTTTCCTGCAGCCTCTCTCTTTCTCCCTCTTCTGATTTTTTTCTATTTTTCTCTCAATAGCCCTTCACTCTCAAAGCTAAGACTCAAATGTTAAAACTCCTCCCTTTGTACCTGTCTTATTCTGAACTTTGAAATATGTCTTATTTTCTCCCTTTGCAACTGTGCTTTTACACAAGTGTTCCATTCCTCAATCTTCAGTGATTGAACATATTTGCCTCAAATGTACTGAAAACAGTCATGAAAGCACTTGAAATACCTCTGGCTGCAGATCTGATACTTACTAACTTGTGGTGACTTTTCACTGCCATCAGAAGAATCTGCTCTGGTTGAACTCCTACTCCTGAAACTGCTCATTTCTTTTTTATCACCCTGCCAGGCTAAGCCCTTCCTATCTCCTGGGGCAGCCCTTATTGTCCCTTACCATAATCTGTTCATTCTTTCCTTCTCTTTTATTTGTTTGTTTGGTACAGGGTCTCACTGTGCATCTCAGACTCATAGTGATCCTCCTACTTTCAGCCTCCCTAGTGCTGGTGTTACAGGCAGGCAATACCATGCCCAGGCTCAGTGGCCAGCTCTGTGTACCCAGGGCCTGGGCCAGCATGGCATGTAGTGCCAGGGATTGAAACCCAGTTGCTGCGCTTGCCTAAGCAGGTGTGCACTGAGCTCTCTCACCAGCTTGATCTACTCATTCTTTATCTGTGTCCTTTGTTTCAGTCCTTAGTTTCTTTGCATCTTAACCCTCACATTTTCCATACTCTCAATTAACCCTCTTTGATGTCAAGTTGTCATAGAAGCATTTTCGCCCCTCATTAATCTGAGTTTCAGCCCAAACATTGTTAAACATTTATTTACCTTTATTGAAGTATTCACTGCAGAAACAAATGTAATGCAGCATCCACAGATCCATAAGGATTTGGATACAGGGTCAGGTGTGGAAAAGGATAAAGGGCTGCCTACATGCTGGAGATGCCAATGATCCAGTTGAATGCCTGGAGCTCACTGGAGCCCTGTGCAAGTCCACATCAGGAGGCTGAAGAGTCCTTGACACTTGAGGTCTCCTTCCTCATTTCCTTTTTACTGTGCTCAGGCTACAAGTCTACTCAGGCTGGGTCTTCTGTCTTCAGCAAATCACTTCAGCCACACACAGAATTATACCAATTGGATATAGTTGTGCATTTCTTACTAAAGTCAACACAGTTAGTGAACTGTCACAAGCATCTATGCAAAAATTCCCCTGAATGTTTTGCAAGCAACTCAGTCTTGAAGCTAAAATCAAGCTTCCACCCATACCACATCTACATCCAAATTTCACATTTCAACAGTGGGATCCTCACCGATCACTATCAGCTACCAGCCTAGAACCTCAGACTCTGAATTTCTTCACTCCCTTACTCTTCTTTTTGTAGATGAATTTCCCTAACAGATGTCTTAAATTAGCCTCCTTCTTACCAGAAATCCACTAAATGAAGGCAATGACATTGAATAGATCCTGGCTTTATAATTTCTGTTCTTCAGTTTTTCACAACACATGCCCAGGGGTTCTTCACATGTGCCAGCTACAGGTCTTTTCCTTTTGTATATTTTATGTCATTGAGTCCTTCCAACTAGTATTTACTTCATCTTATGAAACCCCCAAAAGAGAAATGAAGTTACTTCCAATAATGTAGAATTAGCATCGCTGCCTGTGGCTTATTTGACACAAAAATCATTCTCTTAGTGTTCATCACTCATAGTGTTAGTTAAAGATTTCAACCATGCTACCCGAATTATTAAAAGAGCACTTTCTACTGCCAGCTTCTGGGCCACCTTATTTCTAAACCGGTTCTTGATGGTGCCCTAAGACTTCATAAAATGAATAAGTAATAAAGGCTACCTAATTAGGTCCTCTTGAAATACTGCATCTTTTGGCCCCTTCAGCCTTCTGGATCATGTCCTTCTCACATCCTCTCCCTGTCTTTCACTCCTGCCTGCTCTCTCACACTGGAAGCTCAAGCAATAAGGAAATAGATTCCATTGTCTTCATTTGTAGCAGCTGTGCTACTACACACAGCTGTGTTTTAATCTGTGTGGCTTCTTTCATGGTAAATGGCCCACCTCAAACCTTTGTCCACATTCGTATTCATACTTTGAAGCCAATTTAAGTGTCACCACATCTGTAGGGTCAGGCCAGACTTCAAGACAAATTAAACTTTTCCCTCCCAGAATTTTCATGACAACTGATTTCATCTCTCTGCAGATATTGATTCAGGTATGAGAGCTCACTAGAGTGACCATGTATCCATCTCCCCCAACTCCCTCAGCAGCTTTCTGATCTCACACCTTCATTCATGGTGAACAAGGTCTTCATGTTGTAAGAGTTAAAGGATAAGCAAGTGAGCACTCTTAGTGGGAGGAATTAAAATGACAAATACTAGACATGATACCTATGAAACAAGAAGCATCCAAGAGAGCCAAGAACAGCCACCATCACTCAACATTTACAGATTGAAAAGCAAGAGAAGGAGGAAGAAGAACAGGAGCAAAAGAAAATGATGGAGCAGGAGCAAGAAGCTGTCAATGAGAAAAAAATGTCACTAATACACTATGGACAACATTTGCATTTTTTTAATCTCATTTTTAGGGAAGGATCTACAGGGTGTTCAGGGTCTCACTACTAGATCAGACTCGAAGTGATCCACCTGTTTATAGTCTCCCAAGAGCTGGGGTTACAGGTGCATATCACCACGTCCAGTCTCAACTGCTGTCTCTGTGTGCCCTGGGGGCAGGGCTGGTGCAAGTAGGCCCAGGCATCGAATGCTGACCCATGTGCCTGACTGCAGTTGCTTTAATCTGCTGAGTTATTTGGTTACCCCACCGTTTGCAATGTAAATCTGTGCCCCTTTTATGATATGGTGAGCTTCAATCTAGCAATTATTACAACTTGGGTATTGGTTGGGGTTTGAGGGCCAAGGGGTTACAAGAGTTTTTCTGCATAGCTACTGTGCTTCTAAACAATTCCTTCTCATTCCTTGTCTTTCTTAAATATTTAGTTCATTCTGGGCCAATTCTCTACCCTGTGTAGTGTGCAGTTAACACTAAGAAGAATTTATCCAATTTAGTCCACAGCACTGGAGCTGTGTGGGGCCGGAGCCACTGGGCCCCCAAACTTGCCGCCCCCCCCCCATTCAGCCTTGCCCCATGGTGGGCTGGATCCCCTGGTCTCTTCCTATCCTGCTTCCTTATTCTGAGTTTCCACTAATTTATCACTCTAATACTTGCTCTGTAAGCACAATTCACAATGCCTAAATGCTCATCCACAGATGAATAAAAAAACTGTCATCTATTGGAATATTACTCAACCATAAAAATAATGGAATCATATCATTCTCTGGAAAAAAGAATAATGGAACTTGAAATCATCATGCTGTATAAAATAGGCCAGCTTTAGAAAATTAGATATTGCATGTTTTCTCTTACGTGAATAACATCAAATGTAAGCCAATGAATGAAATGGAGTGATGATAGAAAATCAGCAGACAATCCCTACAGGTAGGAAACAGGATGGAGGGGAGGATCAGAAAGGAGATTCAGGGATGGTTATAGTTTGTGTCTAGTTGTCCCCCGAATGCCTCATGTAGTCATGGGGTGGGGACTTCTAGAGTTTGAGACTAACTCATGATCCCCTGAGATTATGTATTTTAGTATTGATGGGGTTATGAGCTTGAGTACTGCTGGGATTATGGGCATGGCCTGAGGTGGCTAGCCTGAGGGAAAGAGCCTAAATATAACATAAGAAAGGCAGAGAAACAGACTCTCTGTTCCTTTCTGCTACCCTGGTTGGTCAGTTGCCTCTGTTGTCATTTTGTTGCAATTGTTCCACCACCATAAACTGGATGTTCTCTGCCCTGTTCCACTCAGCCTTGGAGCCAGCTGAATATGTACTGAAATCTCCAGTAACTGTGAGCTAAATAAATCTTTCCTTCCTTCATTTTGGGTGTTGGGTATTTGTCCCAGCAAGGACAAGAGCAACCAAAACAGGGATTGAAAATGAGTAAGGTATGTTACATGCATGAATTAATGCCCCCAGAAGGAATGAGCATTCTATAAGCATGCACTTGTAAAACAAAACAAAAATAAATAAATAAATAAAATGAACCACGATGTTTGCCACCTCAATTTCTGCCTTCTCTGCCCATTGTAAATATTTTTGCAGTTTTCCAAACGGCCACCGGAGGGCTCGCTAAGCTCCCGTCGCTGGCTCTGGCTCGCTACGCTCTGCCTAGGGCCCTTCAGGAGCACCGCCCCTCTTACACCAGTTCTCCTTTGACTTCTCCCCAAGAGGCCACCCAGCCGCCGCTGTGGGCCGGGGGCACCCCATCTTCCCCTCTTGGGGAACCCTCGGGCTCTGGCTTTGTAGCATCCAGGTTCTCTGGCTTCAAGCTAGTTTATAACTTTAAATTGCAAATGACTGGCAGTCATGTAAATAGCTTTTATTACAAGATAGACACTAAATTCTGTTGCGATAAAGTTTTGCCCTTGACTGTTTGTCAAAGCAGCAGACTTACGATCACCGGCACATTCATCCTGTATGGTAGTCATGGTCAATAAACAGCCCCTCTTCATGACTTCATCCAGTCACAGCCTGTACACTCTTTGGGGCTCCCTAATTTAAGTATGAGTAAAATAAAATACTTAACAAGTTCAATTCTTGTCTGGAGTTGTTTGCTTGATTTATTTTAAAGATATTCGTTGACAGATCTGTGATCCTTGTATTGTTTCACTGTTTGCCTCTGTCTGTCTGTCTGTCTGTCTGTCTGTGTCTTTGTGTCTGTCTGTCTGTCTTTCTTGATGGAAAAGAAAAACAAGGTTGCAATTTGGCCAGGGGATCAAAGTTCATTCAGAGCCGGGCTGGGGACCATCTCCGCAGCCTCCCCATCCCAGGCACCCAACTAATGCCCTACCTCAGAAGGGAAAGACAGCCCAAATCCTGTGTCCCTCACAAACCACCAGTTGCCCTCTATCCTGCCTCAGTGCTGAGGCTCCCAGGGCTGGAGCTGAGCTTCCACGGGGCTGCCCAAGCAGGGCGTAGGCTCCCCAAGCCCGCAGAGCTCCTCTCTATGAAACCCCCCTCCGCAGCTCTAGGGCCAGCTAGGGTGCCCCCGGCCACCTGCTCTCTGCAATCATTTCCCAGAGCCCTCCTCCAGCGCTTCTTCCTGAGTCTCGTCCCAATGCTTGCCACTGCTGCTTCCGTTTGACTCCTCCCATGCTATTTTCCAAGCTGGGGACTCCAAGACCAGGGACTGTGGGATTCTGAGTCATGGAGCTTCCAAGACAGTAAGTGACAATGGTAGTGGCCAAGTGAGCCCTCAGGAGTACAAGTGAAGAAGATTTAAGAAGGTCACCGTAGATACCAACGAACCAGCTCAGCTTCATGCTTGTGACCCGCACGCGCCAACTGTGAGCTCACACTCCAAACAGTGGAGGTGGCTATTTCTCCCTCAGCACTAACAATTTAATAGTTTTGAACTGCACAATGTACAAAATGCATTCTTCAGGATTATTTACATTTGAAAATACAATCTCACAAACTACTGCTTCTGTGTACCTGATTCATCCGTCAGTCCCTGGGGTTCCAACTACAAACTGCTGTGGGGCATTGCAACAGAGACAGATTCCACCTTCTTCGACTTCTATGAAATAGAAAAAAAAGTTAGTTAAATAAATAGATAAAAGCAACAAGTACATTCGATGCTTTCAGTTTGGGAAAATGTGCTGGGGGCGTTGCCTTTGCCTGACACCAGAAGCACTTAGTGCAGAAGGTTGCTGTTACGCTAAATCAAGCTGAAGACTGTGTATTCCAAATGTTGTTGGGGCTTTAACCTTGCACTAGAGGGCTGAGGGACAGTGGCGTTATTCTGCTATGAAATGCAGAAGAAGGACAAGGAGTCCATCGGCGGGTGTCTGCTCAGCATGTTCAAGGGCCGCACCTCAGACTCTGTTCCTGGTTACCACAGTCATGACCATGGGGTGGCTCCCGTGAATGCCTGCCTCAGCCTTGGGGCTGAAGCTGTGGGTAGCCAGGCTCTGGTCCAGGTTAGAGGCCCTACCTCAACCACAGCCAAATGTGAGCCGTAATTCTCACATACTGTCTCTGACAATCAATAAAGCCACCAGTACATGCACAACAAAGAGTTATCATTAGATTAAAAAAATGCATGTGTGTGAGAGGAAGTTGGAGACTCAAGGAAATAAGTCAATAAAATCACCTCCTTCCGTCTGGCCAGGTCCTTCCTTGAGATAACGACCGTGTTATTACCTGCAGCTGTGAGTCTTGGACGGGCAGTCATGGCACACCCTCTGTCTAAAGTGGAGAGAACAGATGTCTGGCCAATTAATCTGAATTACGAGCCCCTGGCTAGATATTCCTTTCTCAGATAATTAAAGAAACAAGATCCAGGTGACAGGATCCTACTTTCCCCTCTCCAGAGCAAAAGCCCTAAGTGTTTGGGGAGTTAGAAAAAAACAGAATCTCTGTACACATAGTGTTTCATTGAGCTAGGTATTTTGTAAGCTATATAGAGATGATCTAACGTCCATGGAGGGTGTACTCAGGGCATGCGCAGATATTACTCCGCTTTGGAAAGCACCACAGAACCTTTGAATTTGGCATATGTGGGGGCAGAGGAATTCTGAAGCTGTCAGGTGCCAGAGATCTTCACACTGCCTGTGCCTGCTGCTAAACTGCACCGTCTCCTGCGGTTCCGTCTCTCACTGTCAGCTCTTTCCCCGTGCTGGACTCTGGTTTCTGTCTACTTGTCCTTCCTGTGTCCTGCATAAGCCATGAGACTCCACTTCGTAAGATCTTCACCTATGTCGAGTAACTTATCAGATGGGCAGAGAGAGAATCAGGTGCAGGCACAGAAGCAAGAGTTATTTTTATTATTATTATTATTATTATTATTATTATTATTTTTTTAGTTTTAGAACTTAAGAGAAAGATGTTTGTAGGCTAGACAAAAGCCCAGGAGTTAGAATTATTGCATGAAGTCGAAATCAGGCTGAGGGTCTAGGTGACATCTCTGCTAAGCTTTCGTTCTGAGCAATGATTGAAATCAGAAATGCATGTGACGGAGCTGCACTTAATTTAGTGTGGGCTTATGCCGCCCTCACGTGTTCGTTTCTGGGAATTGCAGGATTCCACTTAAACTAGAAACTATTTTTTTCCAGAGGTCACTTGTTACCATTAAAAAACAAAACAAAACAAAACAAAAGAAAACAAAACAACAACAACAACAAAAAACTTCAACAACTATTGCATCCAGTATCTGGCAAAAATGATGTAAAGAAGCAAAACATTTATAATGTCAAGTACCGAATGTGATTCCGTCTTTCTTCTGTTTGCTATCTCATTTTATTTTTCAAATTGTACCTCTAAAGGACAGAAACTGTGCTTCCTCTGCATTGTGTGTGACAGAAAGGCACAAAGAAACCAGGGTAAGTCCCTGGCCAGCCAGAGTCCGTCACCTTGTATTGTCAAACAGAGCTTCCCAGTGGGTTCCATGTCTGCCCAAGAACCTAATAGCACCAGCTATGAAAATTTGGTAATAATACGAACAAATCCCTTATACACAGAAAACAATAGCTTTAACAAAATCTAGTCCAAACTTTGTTTTAACAACAGGAAATAAATCTAGAGGGAAGTGACTTTCCCAAGGCCCCATAGTGTTTGTTGGACTCAAATCTAGAGCTTCTGAGTCCCAGGACTGTATCTCTTAAACCAACCAAAATTATTTTCATCCCACTGCTTCCAGATGTCGCAAGCGAATAAAATTGTTCCCAGCACACTCTGCATAGTATTGTGCCCTTGTATTTAGCAACTTTCCATTACTATAACAAAACACCTTAAATAATCAGTTTAAAAAGAAGAAAGGTTTATTTGGTCTCAACATTTTGAAAATTTTAGTCATATTTGTTTATTCCTGTTGCTTTTTGGCTTAGGATGAGGCCACACATCCTAGCAGGGGCGCATGTCAGAGAAATCTTGTTCACTTCATGGTCAGGAATCAAAGAGAGAGAAAGGCTAGAACCTGGGAATGCCCTTTGTGGGGTCACTGTAGTGATGGGAAGACCTCTCATGAGGCCCACCACTTGATGTTTCTAGTGTTTCCCAATCATGCCATAGCCTGGAGACCAAGCTTTAAACACCCAGGCTTTGGAGAATTTTTAAAGCCCAATCTAAAGAAACAATTTTATTCTTATAAATGTTGTCACTTTTTTTGTGGGTTTTTTTTTGTGCTTTTTTTTTTTTTTTCAAATAAAGTCAGAGGCTCCAAAAGCAGAGGCTGGTTAACCCCACTCCCCATCCTCTGGTCCACGAGGCCTCACCGCAGAAGCAAGACATTGTAGGAACTATATCCCTGGAAAACGCTGCGCAACCTCAGCTTTCCTCTGCGCAGGACGTGGCTCCTGCTCGCACTCTGTCAACCCTAAATGCAACACACGCCCCGAGGCCCCCCTTGCCTCTCCTTCCCGTTGGCTTTCCTCTGGTTCTGCCCGGCTTTCTCAGCATGGCACCGCGGCAACACAATGCCCGGAGAGGCGGATTGCACACTCAGCAGGACCAGCAAGCCGTGGCCCTCACAGTCCAGGGCTCAGAAGTCACTCTCCCAGGCCAGGCCAGAGTGATGCTAACATACCTGAAAAAGGAAAGCAAAGGCAATGGGGTGAGAATGTGAGCTGGCACAGCCCGGGGGAGGAAGTGAGTGGCGGGATGGGGGTGGAGGGAGGCGAGGACGCAGCTAGAACCAAGTCCCGGGACAGAGGCACCTTGTAAGCAATAGTTCATTACGCAATGCTTGCAGTGCGTAAGTCTATGCAGCCAGCGAGTGGGCTTGGCTGAAGGCACCACGGAAAAGTTGGCTGCCCTAAACACGGCCCGCGGACTCCAAGCAAGCGCTCATCTTCAGCAGTGGCTTTCCCAGGACAGAGGCTGCACCTCTTCTTAGCCCCAAGCCTTGCCCCCTTGTTTTCCCCTTAAATCACTTCTGGGCCAGGGCTGTCGGGCTGCTCCTTGCTCAGGACGAAGCTGGACCGTCTTTCCAAATGGTCTCCTCGAGGCTCTGTCTCCGGAGCAGATGTCTGTTGGCACTGCGCACAGACACCCATCACTAGGCCGTCTCCTCAGGCTAAGCCAGGCTTTCACCCCCGGGCCAGGCTCAGAGCACGCGGCGCTGAAAGCCTAAGACAAACTCCCTCAGGTGTCAGGGATTCTGTGTTTCCTTTAGTGACCACGAAGCGCCAGGGGCGACCTGCAGCAGAGTTCCTCAGCGGTGCCCTCTCGCTGGTGTGGAAGTTCCCAGCACATCTCGTCCACCGATGGCGGCACCAGGACCTCCGCAGGGCAGCTGGGGGCCCCGAGGGTGACTCCCTCCCTGTCCAAGAGTCGGTTTGCTGTTGCTGTGTCTCTGGAGGTCTGTCCTCTGCCTCAGAGATACCCAAATGGGTGATAGAATGACAGAGCGACATCCTGCTAAGAGCCAATCTTCCCTTCAGCTTTTTACCCTTTCGTGTATTTTTCCATTTTTAATATTTTTAAAGCTAACACATAAAGGGTATTTATAAGATATCGTTTGACATTTCCGTACCAACGTACATTCCATAATGGTCAAATTAGGATAAGCACATCTGTCAGCTTAAGCATTTCTCATTTCTCTGTGGTAAAAACTTTGCAAATCTTATACTCTAATTAAAAAAAAAAATACACAGTGCATTACTGTTACCTGTAGTTAACCTAGCTAGAAGATCACAGTTTATTTCTCTAAACTACAACTTAGTAACCATTGATCAACGCAGCATCCAATTGTTTTAACGTATACTTCCGACTCAAAAAATTAAGAGCAAAGCACACAGAGTTATTACAAAGACAAAAGTCTGTTTTTCAAGGACTACCTGCTCCCAGAAGTGTTTTCTGATTTTCTCAGAAAATACACTCAGAATATTTCATAGAGACTGCTCCTAAGGGCAGCTAATCAGTGAGGGAGTGCCTTTCTTCAGTGACAGCCCTCAGGTGAGGCAGACCCAAGGCAGGTGTAGGAGGTTAACAGAAGGCATAACACCACAGCTGGACACCAGTCATCGCTCCCGTGTGATATCCGGTTGGGAAGCTTACCATGGCAGCGACAGAAATATTGAGGATCCACACCCTAAGTCTGAAGCCTAACCTTTGGAGAACACCAGAGAGACGAAGCTGCGTTCTGTCATAGCAGCAGCAACAGGAAGCTTTTCTTGGAGGCTTCCTGGTTATTAGAGACAAGTCCTCTTCCACAATATTACCTCATTGATGAATGCCCATCCAGCGAGGTAGGCCTCATGTCCTTAGCCAATGAAGCATTGGGTCGATACGCAAACATAACTTGGACAGATTGTAAAGCTTAGGTTTGGTTTTGTTTTAAAGTAGGGAAGTTTTGTATTTATTAAATGCAGAAAAAGAAATCTTCTCTGAGGAGTAAGTTTGGACCCCATAAAAAGAAAGAAGTGCATTCAATGGCCTGACAGCAGACTACTGTGAAAGTACAGAGTAGTTTGTTATGTTTATCAATGCCATGATTTGTTGTTTCTTGTATAATAGCATTTGTATCAAGTGGTCTGGTAGCATAAAACACAGATGAACACATGCAGATGCATAGGTATCTAGCCACTATATGTACACATCACAGATAAGAGATGATGGATGATAGATAGATAGATGATAGATAGATAGATAGATAGATAGATAGATAGATAGATAGATAGATAGACAGAAATTTGATCTCATTTATGTTTTAGGGCTCACTACATATTCGTCAACTACTAAAATAGCCATTCACTTAGGGTTCAATTTTGGAAATTCATGTAAGATATGAATTACATATCTAGACCCACTGTAGTAGCATTTGCTACCCCAGAATTTGATGAAGCTTTCCTTGCAAGCTGCAGGGCTAGTGGATGATTGTCAGGCTAGAGTGGAAGCAGAATTATTTTCTGCACAGCAGTCCCGGACCAAAAATGTCCAGGCTCCGCCATCTACCCAAGCCACAGATGTTTCCTCCCTCTGACGATGATTCTTCCTCTTTGCACTTTGAATTTCATCATGAAAGTTTTCCAATACAGAAGAAAAGAGAAGAGAAAAAAAAATGCCCAGAATTGAGTATCACAGGAAAAGCTGTCCAAGAAAAACTCCATTTTACATTTTGAAAATGTCATTATTCATTGGACTGAGACAGTTTTATTTTCATGTCCTTCAATTAAAAAAAATCAATTCATTCATTTGATTACAAGAGATATTTATGTCTTTGCACTAACTACCAAGGCCTGAATCAGATGAACATTGTTCTTTTCTCTTTTATTTCCTCTTTGTCTTCAGGAAAGGAAACACATTATTGAAATGTACAAATTTTGCTGTTAGATCCTCCTGTTTAATTGATTTTCAGCTTGGGCAGGAAGAAGGAAACCACACAATGCCATCACACCCGATGAGATCCCTTTAATAACCATTTAATCTTAAGTTGCATCCTCAAATACTAATTACAAACATTCTCAATTGTGCATGTTGCCCACATTGTTGAGTGCAATTTAATTGCATAATGTTCTATGACTACACCACTAGCCCAGGGACCATCATGAGATAAGCCTCTCTCCTTTCATGGAAGCAAAATGGGTCAGCAGTTCAAGCCTGGTAAATCAGTACCCATCAGTGATGCAGTTGTCTTGGGATATAAAATCATTTGTCAGGGCATGGAAAAGGACCTCCTGCAACAGGACACATCAACAAATCAATTGAATTAATGAATTTAATTACCATGTGCAGGGAGGGAACTGGGTATAGTTCTGACAACTTAGGGATGAGTGAAGATACAGCTTTTGCATTCAGAGTTTGCATGAAGGAGGAATATATTGCAACTTACGAAGGCAACATATGCTAGCATGTGTGATACTAGCTCCAGCCAGTGGCAAGTGGGGAAAGGTGGAGAACTTTGCAGGCAGGGAGTGAAAGGAGAGGGAAAAGCAAAACCTGTACAGAGAACTCAGCATGAGCAGAAGCTCAGAGGGGAAAACGTACTCTGGTTATGTGCAAAGCATTTGTAGCCTGTGGGACAGTTGCAAGGCGGCTGGGGCAAAGGGAAGCGTTCCAGTGTCAGAAAGAGATCAGATTAGAGAAGTCCAGTTGTATTTCCAAAGGGGCTTGGACTGTATCACTTAGTCACTGAAGTGCCCTAAAGATGAAAAGTGACCTTACCTGAAACAGGACAAGACCACGCTTCCATTCATGGCTGTTTTCTGAGCCTTTGGCTAAATGCTGCAGCAAATGCCCGATGTCAGGGACTGAAGGTTCTTGCGCCCTTGATGTGCCCTCCCAGGGGTGTAGTTGGAGCCACTTTGTTCCCCAGGCTCTGTTTTAGCAGTTCCTGGTTCATTACCTTTAAGATAGTAGTGGAAAGTTACTTAGGGTGCTGCACCTGATCCCCTGACAGAGTGCTCTGACTTCTCTGTTCTGGAAGGAGACAGCACAATAAGCAGTTTAGGTGTGTGAGAGGAGAGAGTCTCTGTGCATGGTCGGCTGCAAAGGAAAACATATTGCGGACGCTCAGAAGCCAAGCTGGCATGGGAGACACATCTAGCTTTGGGGCTGATGGTCACCAGCACAGGAGGGGAGAGGGCTTGAATTTGAAAGGGGCAGATGCCATTGCCTCAGTAAAAATGTCCATCTAAGAGAGGACACATAGCCGCTTGCAAGAAGGAAAAGATGGAGGGTGGAGAGAAAAGCAATCAATGTACTGAACTCTGCTCTGCTGCACAAAGTGCTCTGCAGACAGCCTGAGAACCACAGCACAGAAACAGAAAGGAACGTCACTTTTTCTCTTTGTCTAGGGTTGTTCTTTTCTTTATCTTGATCTCTCATTGCCAAGGAAAGCTGGAAAAAGAGAAAAAGAACATCTTAAACTTGCCAAGCAAAGATAAAGCATTTATTCTACTTTAAAATATGTTGTACTTTGAAAGGTTGAATCAGGAGGATCACAAGTTCAAGTCACTGAAGGGAAGTTTAGTGAATCCCACTCTCAAAATAAATTATATATATATATATATATATATATATATATATATATATATATATACATACATTAAAAAGAACTGAAGATGTAGCCTAGTGCAAAGGCCCTTGGTGGAAGTCCCAGTGCTGGAAGTAGACCAACCAATTATGAAAAAAAAAAAAATTAGAAACTACTGATTTTTATTACTGAACATTCAGTTTTGATGTTAGAAATATTTTAAGCTAACTATAGGTAATGGAATACTAATGGAAAGGAATTAATAGAATTAATGAAATTAGTTTATGGAATATGAAGGTAACTGGATACGAACAGGAGAGAATGAAAGGAAGTCAATAGTTTCCTAACGTGGTGTTAGAGACTTCCACAGATGAAGATCCACTCTCAGGGGCCATGGTGCAGAAAAGTTTAAAGATCAGCTCATTCTCTTCATTAATGTAATTGAAAAACAGGAAAGGAAGCGAGAAGAAGCCTAAGGGTCCTGAGGCTGCCAGGCACACAACCTTTGCTGTACATTAAATATTCAGAAGGCTTAGAATGACTGAATTTGCAAAGGCCCTATGTACGTAGGTGAGCACTTAGTGCACACGGAACTTGCATACATGCAGCTGAGAATCAGAGCCAGCCATTGCAGGTCTGCAGGTCCCCAGCCCAACAAAAGCAAATAAAATGGAAATTAACCAGGTGTTCATCTGGATGGTTGCCAACGTGAAGCTGTGGGCCAGGTGTACTTGTCCTTCTGTCTTTTATTCATGCAGCCAGTGTATTTTACTGACCCAGAGTGCCTTGTGTCTGGGGGGCTCTGGGTTAAATTTCTGTCATGATACTTGGAGCCATGTGGTCTATCTGGAAGGCCAGCACTGAAGGGCAAGGCAGGACCTGTGGACAAGAGGAGTCACAGGATTAAGGAACTGTGGTTCTTCCATCCTACCTCCTGCAGCTTCTGAGAAGTGGTTCTGAAGTGATGAATGAGCCCAGCTTCTTCCTCTTGCTTCCTTCTGTGAGTTTCAATTGAATTAATGAAGAGAGTGATTTGATCTGTAAGCCTTTCTGCACCACGGCCCTTGAGAGTGGTGCATTGGTTGCGGAGGTCACTACAACATCAAGCTAATTAATTTCCTGTGTAGTACAAGTCAAAATTTGCATTAGGCATGTGCTTTCTGTTATCACAAGAAGTCATGTTATTGATCACTCCCTGACATCCCTGGTGTAGGCAAAAGCTGAGCAGCTGCAACGCTGGAGAGAAATGGCCTCTTACCTGCCCACTGCCATTGTCCCCATCCTTTCTACCTCTTCTGAATGCTGGGAATTCTGGTGACTGATGGGGCAGCTACTCTCTCGAGTTAGACTGTTCAACAACAGCCTGTTCTAGATTGGACTTTTACCTCATTTGCCAATTGCTGATGCTACAGCACATTTGTCTGAACATCACATCTCCTTCCCCAATCCCAAGGGCTTGAGCATTTGTTCATTTCACAGACACACAAGGGCCCTAATGCTAGCACAGCCTGAGCATTGAGAAGTGGAGTTAAGTTTATCTACCTGGGCTTGCTCTTCAGTGGGAAGTAGTGTAGTCCATAGCAGGCACAGCAGGGAAGGAGCACCATGTTGTTGGGCCCTTGTCTTCTGATTTTTGTTTTGTTTTTTATTAGGCAGAGTTCTATGACTGTAACAAATACCTAAGCTAGTCAACTGCTAAAGTGAACAGGTTAAATTTGAATAGCAATTTTGCTTGGTTCTGCAGTTAGCTGCTCATGCAGGTATGGAAACGAAAAATGAAGTCTAAGCAGGGACATTCTGGAATCTTGGGGAAGATGAGTAGTCAAGATGTTTTGGATCTGCCATCTTTGGGATGACCCCTGGACATCTGTGTGCTGGGAAGAGATGGTAGGGAGAGTTTCCTCAGTTGCCATGCCTACTGCCACTCATAAATATGCAACAACACATTCTGCCCACTCTCTCAGAGGACAAAAGTTGATCACCAGTTTACATAGATGGAATCTCCCACCAAGATTTTTCCTGAACTGAGCCACTTCCTGGTTATCTTAGACATGTTCTACTTCTGCCTGAGAGTTGCCCACAAGAGTTGTTGACTCACAGGCTAGAAGACCTTGCTTCTTCAGACCCACACCTAAGAGCAAAGGCAGACAGGAGCAGTATAAATTGAAAGCCATGCCCCATCTTCTGGAAGTTGACATCTCCCATCCCTGTAGCATCCCAACTACCTTGCCCATCTTTCCCTGGCTAGGAAGATCTGCCAGCAGAGGGTTGAGTTTGTATTACAAATCAAGGGCTGTATTCTTTCAGGGTCTGGGCAAGGAGTGATTTAATGATGAGGGCACATTGTACACACACCGTGTGTCACATCAGCTTCCTCTTGCTAGCAATTCCACTAGAATGCTCTCCCCTCTCCTTGCATATCACTCCACCCCTTACAGTTATAATCTAAGTAGCCCAATACAGACCACTCACTGGTGCCAGGAAATGTGCTCCTAATTGCGCTTTTACTGTTGAGGCCCATCCCATCTGCTTTGCTTTTGATACTTGAGATGTGAGCTGAATTACTACTCTGAAGGTCACACAGATGGCATAAGAGATTGACAGACCAGCTCCGGGTCTTGGGGAGCTCATGGTGTCATGGGATCAGACAGTCAACAAATGTAAGTGAAATCAGGCAGTGATAGGAACTGCTTAAAAAGACAGCAGAATGCAGTGGGGTGGAGAAAATTATTTAGAGCTTCCAAGGTTTCCTGGAAAGACAAAATGTAAGTTTAGAAAAAATATGTTCGCACAAAGAAGTGTTGCAAGCCTTGTGCCAGCCAAGGTCACAGCCTTGCTCCTCAAATGAGATCACGTTCAGGCAGTGACCCATGGACTGCAGCCTGCTGTGTGCTGGAGAGGGAAGTCTGAGGCGGGACCGGAGCTGGGCAAGCCCCTTCTCACCATGACTCTACTTGTACGTCTTTTGTTACTATTTTGTTTTTCTTGAAAAGAATCACATACATTCACATCTAGTAACCTGAAGAACTAAGTTGAAGACAGCATTGTGTAATATAGCACCATTTTGGAATTCCTATTACTTTGCTGAGTAAAATCTTGCATCATTTCTCATGCTGTTTTTTTTTTTTTATCACTCTTTTGTATTCTTTAAAAATAAAAAAAAAAAAAGTTTAAAAAAAAAGATCACAGCTCATGTATACTTTGCATCCCTCTTAGGATTTAACAAAGTTTTAGGTAAATGAAAAGTAAAATTATTACATCTGGGCTGGAGGTGAACCAGATTTACATGAACTTAGAGAAAAACAAGTTAGGTTACAGAGTCACATGACACAAAAGCATCTTCCTTGCTTCCTGTTTTATACTTCAGCATCACCAGACAGCTTGCTACCTGCACACATCTGCCCCCACTCCTGTGGTTGGAAATCCTTCCTCTCTTGCTCCTCTTCTCTGGATATTGAGCTCTTCCTTGATTCTTCAGCCTTTTCCCATGAGCAACTTCTGTAGGAGGCGCCAGCAGTGAGGACTCCTAAAGAATCTCCAGATGCTGCCAAATGTTGGCAGGGTGTTAGTGGTTCCATCCTCCTTAGAAAATCACTACTATTTTTTTTCCACATAGACCCTTACCCAGTTAGAAGAGATGAGAGGCAACAGGGAGCCACATATTCCTGAACACCAGCAGCCCACGTTGGGTCTTATTGATTACTACAAAGCCATTCTAGTTTATTCTCCACATAAATGAGTGCATTATGCACTATTTTAGGGACACAGAAAGCACAACTGACAAAGTAATAAAGTGTAAGAAAGACAAGAAAGCCCCTCACTCAGAAACTAAAATATTGCTTTGTTATTAGACTCCAAAAGAAC
>PVKN010004139.1:0-34516 GCA_004027915.1 Capromys pilorides
CAGTCAGGCTGGCCTTGAGCTCACTTTTGTAGCCCAGGTTGGTCTCGAACTAGGACTGATCCTCCTGCCTCAGCCTCCCAAGTGCTGAGATTACAGGCATACGCCACCATGCCCAGCTTAAATTGATATATTTTAAGGAGGAAATATAAAGTAAGTTTATTAGAATAATGTTGAACTTGCATATGACTTATAACTGCTTCCAATGTCAAAGTTCTCCAGAAATGTTTTCCTAATCACACTTTTAGCAGTTCTTTGAAATCAGGAATGTATTGTATGAGCGTAAGATGTTAAGGCAGTGATTTAGTTGAAGATAGATTAGCATATTTTGAGTATTTTAGATTATTAAATCATAACTTCTAAAGTGGCATATTTACATAAGTTTTGAAAAAGTAATATTTGCATTTTGTTCTTCAGATTATTGATTTCATTTCAAGATGTAGACTTCATTGGTGTAATGTTGTAAAATTTGCAAACAAATTGGGAAAATGGATAATGAACAGTTTATTAGAATAAATTATGAAACTATAATTAAGATGTGAGGGCCATACGTTACCTAAATTTTATGCAAATTGTTTTTCTCTATCTTTGTAGGAGGGCTGGTGAGATAGCTCAGCGGTGCTCTGTTTTCTTGGTGCTGTTTCCTGCCATGCTCTTGGCATCTGTGGTTTTGTGTTCAGAGGACAAAATGATGGGATAGGCGGCGTAGATTTTCTCCTGTCACATGAACAGCCTTGTGCATTTGCCTGGGATAACCCAGGCAGAGTAGGGCATGGCAGGGGTGCCGTTTGTTGGCTCGGTGACTCCCTAACTTCTGTTCTATTTCCTGCTCACGTGGAGCAAAACTCTTGCAGAGTTCTTTCTGTGCCTGCTGCCTCTAACTTCTTCTTCCTTGTTTACCCGAGCTCCGTCAGTGGCTTGTGAGCTTGTACCTGCCTGGTGACTTGCGCATTGCTTATTCTATCTTTATCTCCCTTGACCTGGTAGCCCTTGACCGTCCTTAATGCCTCAGATACTCCCTTCAGCTGGCTCTTGTGCATCGTTCACTGATTCCTTTCCTGCGGTCGCAGTATCATTTGCTGGTGTCTTTTCATCCTTTGATCTTTAAAAACAGGTGTGTCCCAGGGCCTAGTCCTTGGGGGTGTCTTTGCATAGCTGTAAGTATTTTACATCCTCTCACAGCACCCTTTATGGATTCTATCATTTACCTTTCTTTTTTTTTTTTTTTGTCTTTTTGAGACTGGGTCTTTATGCTGTTCAGGCTGGCCTTGAACTTGCCTAGATCCTCCTGTCTCAGCCTTGTAGTTCTGGGATTATATGTGTGCGTACTTTTCCATGGCGCCTACTAGATCATGGGTTAGCAGACTTTGCCTCTGAGGTTTTATAAGCTGGATGATCTCTTCTTAGCAACTATTATGTAAGTTTTGTGAGCCATCTGATCTTTGCTGTGACCGCTCAGCTCTGCTGAGGTAATCCAGAAGCAGTCACAGAGGTCAGGACAGTAAACCAGACAGCCTGCGTACCAGTCCATGCAGTGGCAGGCTGCGTTTGGCCTGCAGGCCTGACTTTGCTGACACCGCCATCTGTGGCTGATCTGCAGGTCTGTAGTTGGTCTTTGCCGTGATCCTTCTGTTCTCTTGGCCTGTGACAGCTCTACATGTGGATACCTAGCAAGCACCTGAAAGTCAGTGTCCTTGTGTTTGCCAGTTTTTGTCCAAACCTGTTGTGCTGTAAACCTTATCGTTTCTTTAAATGACAACCTCATCCTCTGCATTCCAAAAGGCGTAGTCCAAAAACCTTTGGACTTCTTTTTCTGTAGCCTGTATCCAGTCTGTCAGTGAATCCGGTTTGTCTTGTACTTTGGATTAAGTTGGATTCTAGTTCCTTCCCTTCTGCCCTGTTGCTCCCCCAAACCGTCCTCATACTCTGTCTGGGTGACAGCAGTCGCCTTGAACAGCATTTGGTCTCCTGGCTTCAGTGCTGCTCATCCCAGGCCTGACTCCACTGTGCCTTCACCCAAGCAACCTCAGTGACCCTGACAACCCAGCGACATGTTCTTGTCTGGTCAGAGCCCACATGACCCGTTACTCCCAGTGTTTGAGGGGCCCCACGTGTGGCTCTGGATTGTCTCTTGCCCCATACTGTGGTTCTCCTCCTCTGGTCCTGCTGACCTCCTTGCCCGGGGTCTCCTCCTCTGAGTCTTCTCACTCTAGTACCCCTCTGCCTGGGCTCCCTCACTACCTTCCAAGTGGTTTGGCTCAAGCCTTAACTTTATCTTTGAGGAGGGTTGGTCCCAGGAGTTAGTGAACTCTTCAGCCTGAGGCTCAGTCCAGAATGAGCTTAGCTCCCACGAAGACCCACATAGGAACTTGGGGTTTCCCACGCTGCCCTGCAGGTTCTTGAACTCTGTAGGCCCCTGTGTAGAACTCACGACTGCTTGACTTCCAGCCTCTGTTCTTTTGTGAATAGCCTAAAGTGTGCAGGCATCTGGGAGAGGGGGTGCAAGTGAGCTGTTTGGGGGCACAGTGAGCAGAGCTGGCTCCTCCTCTGCCCTGCGTGTGGCCTCCCCATGCAGTCCTATGAACTCTGGTGGGTAGGGGCTCATTACCTGGGCTAGTAAAACCTCTGAAATGAGTGACAGGAAATGGAAGGGTCCTGCATGTGGCACTTCTGGCTGTGGTTTGCAGTCCTGGAGCTACCAGGGCCATCTCCAATGACTTTTGCAGCAGAGCTGAGGCTTTAGGAGCGTTATGCTGGCCAGAAAAACCTAATGTTAATGTTTTAACAGAAACCCTTGTCCTGGTTTCCTCCTGACCTCCAGTCTTGCTACATCCCCCACCCAGATTCCTGTCTCGCCAGGGTGCTCCTCACCATCGGGCTTTCTGTTTCCTGTTTGTTCTCTGTCTGTTAAACATAAGCTCCTTGAGGGCAGGCCTGCAGCAGCCATGTTCATTGCTGTGTTCGTTTGCCCAGAAACAGTCTCGTGTGGTAGGTGGCGCTTTAGCTAATTGTGCTGGTACCTGTAAGGTCAGTGTTGGATGAACAGACAAGATGAGGAAAGATGTTTTCTTGGGCTGCTAGAATCTGGCTGGTTTTAGCTTTCTCTGAACATTTAGCTTTCTCTGAGAAGAGCAGGCAGGTGTATTGCTTAGGGAGCCCCTGGAGGAGTTGCCTAGGCCTGTGACCTTCTGTGACCTCCCGTATGCATTGTCTAAGGTTGGCCCTCGTTTCCTGTCCCCTGGCTCCTTCCTCTGCTCCTGTGCTCATTCTGCAGGGCAGTAGGGCTGGGTGCCAAAAGCTGCCGGTGTGCCCCGAGTCCTGCCTGTGCTGATAGGGTGTGGGGAAAATGGGGCGGGACGGTGCTCGGTCTCTGCTGGTGTACGATGAAGATGGCGCGAGCGGGAACCTGTGTCCTGACGGGAGATTGCAGTCCCTGGACGAGAGCTGCGTGAGGAGTGCTGCATTTTCTTACCAACACAGGGAAATGAGGGCTTTTGGTGTTGTGAGGACTGCATTTGATTTTTGTTTTTTTCCCCAATTAGGGATTTGCAGCAATTCTTGCCAAAGCAGTTGCCTCCCTAGATCTGCCTGTGGAAGTTATTAATCTGAAGGAATATGATCCAGATGACCATCTGATGGAAGAGGTTGGTGGTTGTCTTCTTGTTTTGTCGAGTTGAGCCTGAAATTTAATACTTGCTCTGACTTCTGGAATAAATAGACTATTCAGAGTAAACTTAATTTCCATGCTAAGGGGTCTTAGTGGGTGGAAGTGCTCGTGAGTAGGGATCATGCTGAGTGTGGGGCCGGGCCTCATTCCCCGGGCGTTAAATTTTCCTGGGGCGCAGTGGACATAGGGAGTGTGGGTGGTTGAAGTCTCTCCCCCACTTGGAATCTCAGTATCAAGGAGGCTGTGTTTGGTAGTGCTGTGTCGTATGCAAGGATGGTGGGAAGCGGATCGACAGCTGGAGTTACAGAGGTGCACCACCGTACCAGCCATGGAGATAGATACTTTTTCACAAATGCTCTTGTGATTCTGATGCAGCTGTTGGACACACGGTTGGGGTCCATAATTTTTTCTTAAAGTGCCAGGCAGTAAGTATCTTTAGTTTTCTGGGTCATGCAGCTACTGTCAAAACCCAAAGTAGCTATGGACAAAACAGGTGAGGGTGGCTGCGTTCTAGTGAAACTTTGCATAAAAAACGGCTAAAGCCATCCTTGTGGCACGAGTCTTAACTACCAAACAGATGAAAGTGGAGCTGGGGACAGTGGTGCATACCTGTAATCCCAGCACTTTGGGAAGCTGAGGCAGGAAGATTGCAAGTTTGAGCTCGGCCTGAGCAACTTAATGACTTGGTGAGGCCCTGTCATAGAATGAATAAAATGAACAGGCTGGAGATGCCCTCAGAGATTAGTGTGACATGAGTGCAGCTTTTTAGGAAAGGCTTTCTTCCCTACCACAACCTATGTCTTGAGAATTTCTGCTGGATACCCCAGTGGAACGCTCCCTGTCTTGGCCAGATCACCAGTGAAAACGTGTGCGCCTTCCTGCTCGCTACGTACACTGACGGGCGGCCGCCTGAGAGCGCAGAGTGGTTCTGCAGGTGGCTCGAGGACGCGGCCAGTGATTTTCGATTTGGCAAAACCTACCTGAAGGGTATGAGATATGCGGTGTTTGGCCTGGGAAACTCTGCCTACCCGAGCCACTTCAACAAGGTCAGTGCATGTGAAATTGCAGGGATAAATTTTACTTCATGTCTTAGTTACTCTTCCCTCGTTGCTGGGACAGATACCTGACACGCAAAGTGAAGGAAGGAAAGGTTTATTCAGCTCACAGTTACTGGAGGTTCTAGTCCATACTCGGCTGGCTCCAAGGCAGAGAGGTACAATGCAGCAGTTCATGGCGGCGGAACAGCAACAAAATGGTGACAGAGGCAACCAACCAACCAACCAGGGCAGCAGAGAGCAACAGAGAAAGTCCGTCTCTCGGTCTCTCTTTATATTACATTCAGACTCTCTGCCACCTTAAGCCACACCCATAATCCCAGAAGTACTCAGACCCATAATTCCTGTGGATCATGAATCAAGTCTCAAACTCTAGAAGTCCCTGCCCCGTGATTGTATGAGGCTTTGGGAGGAAAACTAGATATAAACCATAACACTTCAATTAAACAACTAAAAATGCAAACATGTATGTGTATTTGAAATCTATAAACTTTGTTAATGACAAATTTCTTGGCTTTTTTTTTTTTTTCCTTGTACTGGAGATTGAACCCAGGACCTTTGCACTGAGTTGCATTCCTGTTCCTTTTTAAATTTTTAATTTTCAAACAGGCTCCATAAGGTGTCAAGTAGCCCAGGCTGGGCTTAAATTTGCCATCTTCCTGCCTCAGCCTCCCAGAGGCTTTGATCACATATGTGCACCACCATGCCCGACCCTTGTTGCTCTGCGTAGCTGCCACCTGCTTCACACACCCTAGCTTGACTCATTGTGGGCTCCCAGTGCAGTGCTCTTAAGTACAGTGAATACAGGTGTGCTGCTTGTTGTGTCCGGGTGGTGGACTCCTGGTGGTCAAGTCCAGCCTCCTGTCCTCAAGGGGGCCTTGTGCATGGGAAACCCCTGAGTCTCTGGGCTTTTCCAGCTGCCTGTTTTGCACAGTAATCTTAATTTTCCAAGCTGCTTTTTTTGTGGTATTGGGGATTGAAGTTAGGACCTTCACACTGAACTACACTCTAACCCTGTTTTTTTTCTTTTCTTTTTTTTTAAAGTATTTGGTACAGGGTCTTACTACGTAGTTTGAACTCGTTGTGATCCTCTTGTCTTAGCCTTCCCAGCACTGGGATTCCAGGTGTGCACCACCATACCTGGCCTTGGTGGCGTGCCTGGGGTGAGGCTCAAACTCCAGGTGCTTAGTCCGCTGTCACGAAGGCCCTGGCCCTTTTTTTCCTCCTCCTCCTCCTCCTCCTCCTCCTCCTCTCTCTCTCTCTCTTTTTTGCTTTTATCTTCTTCCTTTTCCCCTCCCTCTCCCTCATTCCCCTCTCTACCTGAACATTGTTTGTTTTACAATACCTACTATACATTTCAGTCCATTCTGTTTCTCGTACCAGAGAAACAACATTTTATGTCCACCTATGATTTATTTTACCTAAGAGTGTGGTCTTAAGGTATATCCATTTAACTAGCAATGTCTCAAGCTCAGTAGAGTAACACTCCCATTATATATGTATAAAAACCACATCTTTAGCTATACACCAGTTGATTGGTATTTGAGCTCTTGATTCCTTTGTTTTTTATATTTTTATTTTGAGACAGGGTCTTGCTGAGTTGTTAGGTGGCCCAGGCTGGACTCAAACTTTTGATCCTCTTGCCTCAGCCTCTGAGATTACAAGTGTGTCACCATACCTGGCCCGAGCTGAGTCTTAATACTGGTGAACTTGTTTTCTCTCAATCATTTATTTTTAAAGGGGAATAGACAAAAAACATTTGTTGTTCTTTATGTAATGAACATGGAGTATTTTTTATTTCCTTGCGTCATTTTTCTAAATGAAATGAACGAGTTCCTTTTCTTTTGTGTCTTGTTTTGTATACTTAAAAAAATAGTACCATGGAGCCTCCTATGTGTTTTGTGGTTCTAAAGGCCACCAGAAGTTTCATGTGTGCACAACCTCCCTGAGAGAGGACCTCCAGGCTCTCCTGTCCTCTGTGGGCTGTGAGAGATGACAGGCAGCTTTCTTTAATCTGATTCATGTGACTGCCACATCAGTGTGAATGTCCCCTCATATTTTCAAAGGAAGTAGACCAAGAATGAGCAAACTCAGATCTGTCAGTATTTCCTGCACGCCCTGCTGCTCAGGAAGCCTGTTCAGCTTTGCGCTGAGTCCTGTGCTGCTGAGCCCTGTCCATTGTCTTAATTGCTGCCTGTCACAGTGAAATACATTTTTGACTTTATGCAGTCATAAGCCTGGCCAAACCGATTGCATTTGTACTTTACCACTAAATAGGCTTTGGGGGCTGGCGAGATGGTTCAGTGGACTGAGCGCAGGAGGATCACCACTAGTCCGATCTGCATAGTGAGACCCTGTACCAAGTACATAAAAATTAAAAAAAAAAAATAGGCTTTGGTCTTATAGCACTGGTTACACTTTTGGATCCAACTTAATTTGTTAATGAGTATTTTGTTTTGAGTAGGATTTAGAGTAGTAGTTTGCAATTTTTTGTTTCTTTGTTTGTTTTTTTGTTACACCTTTGTTAATAAACCCTTGACTGCTAAAAAAGTCTTTTTGTCCCTTTGCTGAAAGTATAAATCTTAGGCAGAAAGTTAGGATGTGGAAGACGTAGCCCTTTCTGGGTTGAAGCCAGAGCTCGAGGGCCAGAAAGTCCTTTCCTGCTGAGCACTCCGGGGCCTCAGGTGTCAAAGTGGTCGTGGGTCCCAGAACCCCTCTGGCCTTGCATAGAGCAATCTGAAGCCTGATTTTTGAGGTTGTGTCCCTGGACTCACTCACCTCTATCTCCCGCAGGTTGGCAGAAGTGTAGACAAGTGGCTGTGGATGCTTGGGGCACGTCGAGTGCTGGCCCGAGGGGAGGGTGACTGTGACGTGGTCAGAAGCAGGCACGGCAGCATCGAAGCCGACTTCACGGCCTGGAAGGCCAAGTTCATCTCACGGCTGCAGGTGCTTCAGAGAGGAGAGGACAAAGCCTGTGGCGGCCGCTGCAAGAAAGGCAAATGCGACTCCAAGGCTCATGGCTCAGAGGAGCTGGAGCCTGGGCCGCACCCTGGCGATGGATCACATCCTGGAGACGGATCGTATCCCAGAGACTCTGAGGTACATAGCCTGCTCCCTCCTCCCGGCTGTGCAGAGCCAGCCCTTCCTCCACCCTGCCCTGAGAAGCCTCACACTGGGTGGGAGGCCCCAGAGTGCAGTCGGTCTCGCTCTCCAGGGTCGCCTCTCACTACTGCATTGCTAGACTCAGGGGTGTTTACCACGTTTCTCAGGTGAGAGGGGAAGCTGAGTGGAGTTACTTGTGCCCCAGACCGAGTGCTGTCCATTAGTCCCCAGGTTACACCCCCAGCCTGAATGGGCCCCTTGGTCCCCTGGATGGAAGGCTGCGAGTCCTGGATTCCTCTTTTCCCTCCTGTTCTAAATGTTTGCTGTCTAGCATTCTTTACCTGCTCCGGCTTCTCTGAATCATGACTTTAGACCACGTTGCTATTGCTGGCTTCCCAGCTGTTACATTTTGACTTCCTGCTCACCCTTGCTTTTAATTCTGACTCATTGTCTGTCTCCACCTTTGTTCGTTCCTGTGGTTATTCCTGTGGCTCTAGTATCCCTGTAGTTGTTCTCTGTAGCTCCCTGGCCTGACACTGGCAGGTGAGGGCCTCTCAGGCCTTCACACCGGCAGCCACTATTTCTGTCCCCAACCTTTTTTTTTTTTTCCCTTGGTGTCTGCCTTCCATGCTCAGCTCTGAGGGTCAAGTTCTCAGACTCTGACTCTGCCCTCTCTCCTGTTCCTCCATGTTGCAGTTCTTTTGATCCCACTTGATCTCATTTTGTTTCTCATCGGACACTGGGGACTGCTTTTTCTTTTTTATATATGTATTTAGTACAAGGTCTACAGGATCACAGAGCAGACTTGCAGTGATTCTCCAGTTTTTCAGCCTCCCAAGCACTGGGATTACAGGCACGTGCCACCATGCCCAGTGTCAATCACTTTCTCAATGTGCCCCTAGTGCCAGGCCGGCATGGCATGTTGGGGATCGAACCCCAGTCCCTGTGTCTGCCTAAGCAGGTGCTTTAATTCCCTCAGCTATTTGGCTGGCCCTGGGAACTGCTTTCTTTACCTCCCTCTTTAAACCCCCTCTTAACTCACTGTTTCCTGAACACCTCTAGTTGCTCTGCCCTTGTTCTCGTCAGCCAGGTCCAGTCCTGCTATGTGCTTTCCCTGCGCACCACATTGCAGCGTCCTCCGTGCTCTTACACTCCCAGGCGATCACCCCTTCTCTCTCTCTGCCTTTCCTCTGCGTCTGTTTGAAGCCGTGTCAAGGCCCCTCTTATAGTGTCACCACCCGTCTACCAGCCTGCCCCTCCTTCGCTGTCTCCAGACCTGCCAGAAGAGGCCTGGTTGTGTCTGGTGCCTAGGGCGGCTTTCTGTGGCATCTACCCATAGACCTCCCTAGCATGGGAGACAGGGTTTCTTTATTGCAGTTTTCTTTCCTGTCCTGTCAGTGGCCAGGTTGTACCCATACATAGATAAAGTGGAATCACTTATGTTTGAACCAAGAAAAAAGAAGGTAAAATGTCTTTGTTCCACATTTTTAGTAGTGGATCCATTTGTCTGCTCTTTTTTTCTAGCTAGTCTAGAGTAATTTTTTTTTTTTTTGAGACAAGGTGTTGCTTTATAGTTTAGGTTGACCTTGAACTCATTCTGCGGCCAAGCTGGTCTCCAGCTCTCAGCAGTCCTCCTGCCTTAGTTTAAATGCTGGGATTCTAGGTATGTGCTACTATGCTCAGCAACTTTTTTTATTGAAGTAAATTTGCATAACAAAATTAACCATTTGAAAGTATATAATCCAGTGGCATTTAGCATGTTCATAATTTTGTGTAGCTATTGTCTAAATCAAGTTCCCAAACTTTTTCATCCTCTTACAGTAAACTACTTACCCAATCATTCTCTCCCCTCCCTGCATTGGGCAGCCGTTAGCTCTTTATTGTTTTTAGTCTTTGTCTAATGAAGTCCAAGGTCTGCTCCCTCAGGTCAGTGCCTCAATCTGTCCTGTGCTACTGCTGTAAAGGAATATTCACGGCCATGGTTTATTGAGAACCAGAAGTGGTGCTGCTCCCCACCCTTGGAGAGCGAAAGTCCAGGCCTGGTGGTGTCTGGTACCTAGGGCGGCTTTCTGTGGCTTCTACCCACAGACCAAGACCTACCCAGAAGCGTCTCTGCCCAGCTGCAGGTACTGGCCCTGCTCAGTTTCCAGCATGTGCATTTGGAGAGCACACCTTCAGCCCAGAGCAGAGGGTTGTGCTGTCGCCTGGGACCAGCCCTATTTTTGGTTTTGTCGCATATTTCATGATTTCTTTGTTAAAGAGTGGAAAACTTGCCTGTTAGATTAACTCTGAGAATTAGAGTCTTACCCCTGCAAGATTGGTTTTTGTGCTTTTTCCTACGTACTTGCAGGCTTCAGCCTGAAGAGGACAGCTTCGGGCCGATGTCTCCCAGCCTCTGTTGTGTGTAGGTGTCCCTGTTGCTTCTCTGCCCCTGGAAAGGGCAGCTGTCAGGAAAGTGTCCCCAGAGCTCAGCTGACTCCCAGCTCCGTCCTGCCGCCGGGATTCCCTTCCAGGTTCATCTTCAGTCTCTGGATTCCATAGATTTTTACCAGCTCCCACGCATTTGAAATGAATTTTTAAAATATTATGTTATTCAGTTTTGTTGCCACAGGACAGTTGTCTGAAATGTGTAGTTTGCCACATGGATGCTGACAGAAGCCACTAGTTTTCCTGATTCAGGGACAGAAGCCAGGGTTTCCACACTGAGCAGTATTTTAAGACAGGTCAAGCCCTCTTTCAGGACAGGTCTTGTCAAGGCCCTGTCGGGGTTAACCAGGCCGAATTTGAACTTGTGATCCTCCTGCCTTAGCCTCTTAGACTGCTGCGATTATAGGCATGCGCCACCATGCTGAGCTGAATTCTACATTGTGCCCTTTCCTTTTTAAAATTTGTACCTGTGTATCCAAGATTTCCTAAATCCCAATGTGTTTGTTCCTGGTGTTTCCCCTCTTGACAGACGGTGTCTCAGGTACTTAGAAAGGAAGTTTGATAGTCTTGCTCAGTTTGTTCCTTTTCCTTATTCCTCAGTAAGGATAAACAGACCTCAGCAAGTGTTTTCGACGGAGCAGCTGGTCAGCACGTTCGGTTTGTGCGCCTTAATGCTTCTGTTCTGACTGTCAGCTCTTCCCCTGGATCAAAGTAGGCGCAGGCGGGCGCAGGCGAAGGCTCACGCTGAGATCACACCTCAGCCGGCTGCACAGACCTGAGCGCCGTAGCTCCCTTAGCCCAGGCCTCTGCCAGCTCCAGTCCCTCTGAGCCTCTCCTGCCCACTGCCCCCCTGTAAGTTCAAGCTGTGTTTCTAGACACGATTGCTGTGGCAGTCCGTGTCTGCCCTGTCGCCCTCTGCCCAGCATCCTTGGAAGCACAAGTCACAGCCCGGCGAGCTCCTCCTTCCTGTGCTGCTCTAATGGGTGCTGCAGCCTCCATTCTGACTCATTTCTGTGCCCTGCTGTCCTTTCTCTTCCTGTAGCCACACGGCTTCCTTAGTGCTGGAAACCTTTGTCAAGTGAAAACTGACTTGGAACGTGCTGTCTTCCGCTCTGCTGTTCCTCTTTGGCTTGAGCCCACATCCTTTGTGTCCCAAGGAGGTGCTTGCCACTGTCCCCATGTGCAGTCTTGTCTTTTCCTCTCCACATTCCCAGAGTGACATGCAACATGGTTCAGCAGAGATTATGTATCCTGTTAGGTTAGAAATATTTACTGCTTGACACCTCCCCCCTCTCCCTTTTTTTTTTTTTTTTTTTGTGGAGCTGAGAATTGAACTCAGGACCTTGCACTTGCCATGCAGGCACTTGTGCCCCTGAGCTATCTCCCCAGCCCTATCCTTTTTATTTTCAATTTTAATATTTTTTTTCAGTACCGGGGATCAAGCTTGGGACCTTATGCCTGCCAGACAGACGCTTATGCCACTGAGCTATTTCCCTGGCCCTCACCTTTTTAAAATTAAAAAGAATTCTTTTTCTTTTCAGTACCAGATTGAACACAGGGAGTGCTGAGCTATATCCCTAGTGTTTTTCACTTTCCTAAATTTTGAGACAGGGTCTTGCTGAGTTGCTCAGGATGGTTGTAAACTTGTGATCCTCCTGCCTCAGCCTCCTTTCCCTGGGCTCTCCCGAAAGGCAGATCTCTGCTGCCTTTCTCTTTACAGCGCATTCTGGACAGATGAGACCCAGATAGGCTGGCCCACGCCTTCCCCCCAGTGGTTTCTGAAGGTTCCAGTTGCTGCCTGCCTCCCGCCCTTGGCCTTGGTGACTACCCCTCTGCTGTAAGGGTGACGTGGCTCAGTGTCATTGTATCATCTGTGGATTCTGAGCTGAGCTACTTGAGTCTTCCTGATGAGGGCATTGTGTTTTCCAGGTCCCATTTCTGTGTGCTACTCCTGCTCAGTGGAGTCTCTGAGGAGTAGCGACTATGTCATATTAATTTTTTAGTCCGAGTGCCTACTGTGAGTTGTCCTTCTAGCATTTATTGAAGAGAATCTCTAAGCTTTCCCAAGATCACAGAGGCAAGGTAGTGGGACTGTGAGTAGATTATGTGAAGTTAAAATTAGTTCCTCTAAGAGTCAGTACATTCCTGATGCGATGGTTTCTGCCAGGAACTCTGGGTTCTGTCTTGGTTACTTTTCTCTTGTCGCTAGGACAAAATATCTGATGCACAAAATTAAGGGCACAAACTGTAACAGATTTTTTTTCTATATCTCCCTCATCTGTGTCTTCTTCCCAATCCCTGGGCAGGTGAGCTAGTAGCTGTTCTCATGGACACCCTTTCTTAGTGGTGGGGGGTGTCCTGGGGATCCAGCCTAGGCCCTTTTTGTTTCAGGTTTGTATCTTGAGACAGGGTCTCACTCAATTACTAAGCTTGAACTTGCAGTCCTCCTGCTTCTGCCTCCCAGAGGGCTAGGATTATAGGTGTGGTGGAAGTAGAGGTCTTAAACTCTGTTCCTCAGACAGTGTGCGTAGCTTTGCGTGGCTCTGAATTACAAATTTAAAAGCAGCAAGCTCAGTGTGGGAGGGAGGGAGAAAACTTGCCTTTGTCCCTTACGTGGTACTCTGAAGCATTTCTTTTCAGGAGGAAGAGCCCTGCGAGAGCTCCAGTGAGGAAGACTTGGGGCCCGGCGACACTCTGGGCCTAAACTCCATTGTCGATGTCGAGGATCTTGGCAAAATTATGAATCATATGAAGAAAGAAAAGGTAGCATTGTTTTGGGAAATCTGCAGCTGGGTAACATTTTGTATTATGTTGCAGTGGAGTTTGTCTGAGCTCACAGTAGTCTAATTTTTCTAGCTTCTATCTGTCCTGAAAGATTTCTAACTTCTTTCTCTTTTTTGCCATATTCACATGAGCTTTGTGAAACTCTTCCCTCTCAGCTTTGTGAGAAAGAGACTCCTAAGAGGACATGCAGATTTTAGGCCAGGGCAGGGTGGATGGTTGTTGAGATTTTGTCCAGGGAGTGTGAAGGTGTGTGATGGGACTCATGGAGATTCCAACTGACTCTGGTGTCACTTTGCCTCTTTGTGCAAACTAAGTCTGGTTTGTGCTGGGAGCCTGGGAGGCATTGGTGTGGCTTCTGTGAGATAACGGGAGTGCACAGCGAAGGGGGATTTTAGGCAGAGGCCAATGACATGAAACGGAAATATTAGATAATATTAAGTTTCAAAAAAATAAAAATGAAGTTTCATGTATGAGTCTTGGGAAAATGCAGATTCCTTGAACTGATGTATCAAGCCCATTTTAAGCCTCAGAACAAGAATGAAGTAAAATTTTGAAAATTGGAGGAGGGCTGGGGAGATAGGTCCGCAGCATAAGCACCTGCCTGGCAAACACAAGGTCCCGAGTTTGATCCCTGGTACCACCAAAAAATCTGGGGAAAGTGGATAATAAAAACTTATATAAATCCAAAGGATTCAGTAAATGGTTAAAGTAAGGTGAAAAGCCAATGGCCTTTTCATTTCTAAATAATAGCCAGTTTCCATCTGGGTGGAATAGATGACCTCATGCCCAGTAGCCAAATGAAAGATGATGTACATGATTGCTTAAGGATCAGTTTAAAAAGAAAGGTCCTAAACCTATTTCATCAAACTCTAATGTATTCCTGAAAGATAATCAGAGTAGACTTGAACAGTATGTATAGTGAATAGTAAAAAAATACATTTAGGACAGTAAAAGAAGTGTTCCCATTAATCTCCCCGAGAATCCCCCTCAGTTCGGGCCCCCTTACCTTGTTGTTCCTCCCACTTTCTGATGCAGTTCAGAGTCCTCTTTTCCAAGTGTTTTTACCAAGTGTGGTCACAAATGTGACTGCTGCAGACACGCACCATCGGTGGGGAGGCAGGCTGTACAGTGGGGCGCTGTGTCCTCGTCGCCCCCATTCACTGGCCCTGCGCTGTGCAACCTCCAGCTCTTTAGAGTCAAAACTGGCCATGAGGGCAAAAGGTTTTGAGTTGATTCAGGATGTGGAAGGAGCCACAGTAGTGTGATGAACAACATGGAAGACCTCCAGAGCTGTTTCACAGAGGGGCATGTGGCAGAGTCCCTGGTGGCAGTCCTTGAATGGCTCCCAGAGGGGCCTGGAGAAGAGTGTTTCCAGTGATAGACCCAGAAGGCATGTTGTGCTCCCCACGGTCATGATTGAGCCAAGCAGGGCTTTGGGTGAAATGTCTTTGGGGACAACATGTAAAGTCTGAGATTATCATCCCCAATAGTAAGCCACCTAGAAATGACAAAAATAAATGGACAAACACCCGAAACCCCGGGTTACTTACTAATTATAAAGGAACCATGTTCATAAATTGATTTCCACATATATTAAGCAGTCAAATCTAGCATGATTGTTGTAGTAAAACTTGACCTCATGTGTCCCCTGATGTGACACGCAGCATGATCACCTGTGTTCTCCTGTGTAAGAATGTCTGGTCAGAATCGAGTCCTGAAGAAACAGTAGGACAAATGCAGCAAGTGGGACAGATGAGTCTTTAAACAGCAGCGTCCTAAATGACAGCAGTAGGACCCGAGGCGGGGAGGAACTGTTCTAGGGTTAAAGGCATCAAGGAAACAGCCAAATGCACGGTTACACTTTGGCTCTGGAAGGGCAAAGACCAATGTACGCACATGTGTGGAAGTTTGGACTTTTTCTTAGACAGTGTTGAACTTTTTTTTTTTTTTTAATGAGCAGAACATATTTATTGAGGGAAGGAAAGCTCCTGTCTGAGAGAGGGACAGAAGGGGGGGGGTTCCAAGTCGGTGTCCCCCAGAAGCTTTCTCTTTTAGGGACTTTTATAGAGGAAAACATGTTGAACTTTTTGTAAATGTTTTTTGGTTGTGATTGTGGTGTTACTGTTCTTAGGGTCAGACCCATGTGTGTAGAGATAGATTCTGCAGGATTTGAGGATGACACCATTTCATGGTGGTGTCACCAGCAAGTGTGAGTTCTTCCTTTAGGGAGAAATGGAAATTAAGGGCTGGTGAGATGGCTCAGTGGTCTGACACACCTGGTTAGGCAAGCTTAGGCAACCGCAGGGACTGTGGTTCAATCCCTGACACCACATGCTATGCTAGTCCCACCCCTAGGGCAGGCTGAGCAAGCCATAATGTATTTAAATAAAAAAAAAAAAAGAAAAAAGAAGTGGAAATCAAAGCTAAAGCATGAATTTTCAGGAAAAAAAAGCGTTAAGTTTTTTTTTTTTTTTTTTTTTTGTCTTTTTGAGACAAGGTTTTGAATATGCAGTTCAGCCTGGCCTTGAGCTCACTTTGAGCCCAGGCTGGTCTAGAATTTGTGGCAGTACTCCTGCCTCAGCCTCCCCAGTGCTGGGACTGTAGTTGTGCACTGCCATGTCCAGCATCTAGTTTCTATAATGAATGCTTGCTTATTTCATTTTTTTTTTTTTGTCTTTTTGAGGCAGGGTCTTGCTATACAGTTCAGGCTGGCCTTGAGCTCACTTTTATAGCCCAGGCTGATCTCGAACTTGCACTGATCCTCCTGCCTCAGCCTCCCAAGTGCTGGGATTATAGGCTTGTGCCACCACGCCTGGCTTAAACAAAGTTCTTGAATCAAAGAGAATTTTGTAGTTGTGATACTTTCAAATTGCCCTGTAAAAAGTTCAGAGTATGTTACTTCTGCTTACGTTGTACAGGATCGATGAGAATAACTATTTCTCTACTCTTTAGGTGTTGGAAATCTTTTAAGTGGTAATCTGACAGGTGAAAAATAGTACCCCTATTTAGCTTGGCATATCTTTGAGTGAATTTGAATGTGTTTTTGTGTGTCCAATTGCTCACCTCCCTTTTTCTTTCTTTTTTTTTTTTGTATTTTAGGAAAGGGTCTATGGTGTGTTCAGGGTCTCACTACTAGATCGGACTCCTAGTGATCTACCTGTTTACAGCTTCCCAAGATCTGGGATTTCAGGTGCATGCCACCATGCCCTGGGGATGGGGCCAGCAAAGCAAGCCTGGGGATTGAACCCTCCCCCCTACACTTACTTGCAGGCATTTTAATCTGCTGAGCTATTTGGCTGGCCCTCACCTTCCTTTTTTGCAATTTCTTTTTCCATCTTCCTGAAGTTAGACAAGCTACAAGGCCCCTGCCTTGTCCCTAGGACTGTAGTCACCTTGACACCACCTGCAAGTTTGTTGGGGTCCTTGAAACACCCTCAGATTTGATAATTTACTGGAAAGACTCATGGAGCTAACCCAAAACTATTATTCTCAAGGTTAAAAGTCATTGTAGAGAAAGATGCAGAAAACCAACCATTGGTAGTGAGGACTGGGCAGTGTCTGGGAAGGTTCCATTGCCTTGTGACCATGTGCATGGAGTCCTGTCAGCCTAGGGAGCTCACTTGAGCTTCAGCATCCAGTCTTCACTGGGGCCCTTCACTTGGACCATATGGATTGTAGTTTGACATCTGGTCTTGGGCAGCTGCCTCCTTGAGTTTGGCCCTGGCACTCCACAGTGAGACACCTTATTGTGTTCAGAACCATGTGGCTCACCATCAGTAACAAAGACACTGTCCATGTAGGAATTTCTGAGGCACTGAAGACATAGGCCAGCCATCTTTGTATTGTGCGTTGTCCTTTATTAAGATGAAATTGCTTGGATTTTTTGTTCTGATCTCCTCCCTCCCCCGATACTGGCAATCAAGCGCAGGACCTTGTGCTTGCCAGGCAGGTGCCGTTCCGCTGAGCTACATCCTTGGCTTTAGATTATTTTGAAAAGCTCATAACTCAAAAAGAAAAACAGCAACAACAACAACAACAACAACAACAACACACACACACAGAGACACACAGAAACAACAACAGAAAAACACTTGGTATAAGATATAATACTGGCCAGCTTTCGGCTTGCTCAGAAACAGTGCCCAACCTCCCCAATTTAAAGGAAGAGAGGCTTATTTTGGTTCCTGTTTTCAGGAGGTTCAGTCCATGATCAGCTGGCCCCAGCCAGGAGCATGGTGCGGAAGGGTGTGGAGGATTATGCCTGCACCACCGCCTGCGCACACTCAGATACACCAGAGAGTCTTTTCTAAGTCCTTGAGCCCATCCCAGGTCAATCTAGTTAACAATCTACTTTACCTGTCGCCATATAAAGAAGTTCTTTTCTGAATTTAAAATTAGTGTCCTTGATTTAACATTTTGTTATTTCCTAACTTTTGCCTGCGTTGACATCTCTGTAATTTTTAGTACTGTAGCTTTTGTATTTTAGAAGCTCTGAAAGAGGAACTGTTAAGAATGACAAAGCACTGGGGAAACTGAGGCAAGAGGACTGCTTGTCCCAGGAGTTTGAGACCAGCCTGGGCAGCATAGCAAGACCTCCTCTAATAAAAAGAAAGATGAGTATGTGGAAAGTAAGTTCAAGGACTGGCCTGCCAGTTTGGAGCTGGGCGTTTCCAGGAGATAGCCTTAGCCCCCTTGTCACAGAGCTTGGGTCTCACACCTCCACCTGCCTTGAGGGTTGTTGCTGTGTGCAAATGTTTGTTACCTCAAGAAGCTGGGATGAGAGTAAGTGCACCTAAGCAGTGGAGTTGGTCATTTCGGCTGTTTTCATTCTGTTAGAATTAGCCTTGTCTGAATTCTTTTTGTACTTTTTAAAAGCATGGATATTTTTGTTAGTTGTACTTTGTTAGTCTGTTTGTGTTTTGAGGCAGGGTCTCTCAGTGTAGTCCATGCTAGCCTTGCATCCCTGTGGAGCCCAGGCTGGCCTTGAACTTGTAGGGATTCTGCTACCTCAGCCTCTTAGTGCTGCGATTGCAGGTGTGCGCCACCACAGGTGTGCACCACCACGCCTGGCTGCTTGTTTTTAATTAATAAAACTCTCAGAATATATGCAATTTTAAGGTTTGTACTGAAAATACAGTGTTGCAATTTTCTGTAATGAAACTGTGTTCAAGTGGTGCATCAGGTAGCTGATATAGGTCCACGTCTGGACTTCCACCAAGCTAAGTTTAGCTTTGAACGCTTTGCTGTATTTCTAGTGTGTGAGGAATTTGGGGTCACTCCCGACTACCTTTTTCTTTGCTTTTTCTTCTCATGGTCTGTAGAGGGCACAAGAGAAAGCACTAAGGAAAATTTTAGCCATCCAAGTCTTATTCTGAAATCAAATAATTTTAGATTTGATGAATTTCAAGCAGCCACTTTTTATCTCAGCTTCCTAATAAAAATCTCTCATGAAAACCATCCTATGTAGGGGAGGATGAATTTTTTTTTCTCCTAATTTTAGTAGGGCATAAAAATAAGCTACCAGTTTTGGTTGCAGCAGCGTTTTCAAATATGTGTTTTTAAATTTCCTATTCAATACTTTGCAACAGAAGTGGTCTTTTTTTGTTTATTTTTGCTTTGTTTTTAGTGCAGTACTAGGGATTGAACCCAGGGCCTTTCCTATCTTATTTTTTTAAGTTTTGGAAATAGATTCTCACTAAATTCCAAAATTATACAAGGCTGGGCTCAAACTTGCAGTCCTCCTGCCTTGGCCTCCCATAGTGTGAGGTCTACAGGTGTGTTATGACCCGTAGTTTGTGATGGAAGGCTTTCCTGTGTGGGTTTTTTTTTTTTTTTTTTTAATTTTCTATTTCATTTTTGTCTTTCTTTTCATTTTCGGTGGCCACTTCTCAGATATTCTCCACTTCCTTGCATGTAGTCATCCCTCAACATGCTTTGAAGTGTCTTGCGCATTACCGTCAAGGGAGGCAGCTGTCCTCTGCCTAGGCTTGGCAGCTGGGCTGGTGCCCTCACTCTGTGGCCTCTCTGAGTCATTACTGACTTCCATAGCCCTCTGGTCCAGCTTGGGCAGTGGTGGGCGAGGCCTTTTGCACCTTGTGCTTTGTCTTCTCATCTGTAAGTGGGTGACAGCAGTGTCTGCTTTGTAAAGTCCTTGGAATATTGAAAGATTACATCTGCAGAGTGTGTGCTTGACAACTAGGTGCTGTTACATAAGAAAACATCTTTAAGTGTGGAGATTCGCTGTGGCACGGTGGAGCATTCCCTCTTCCTCTGGGAATGTCTGAGGCAGTAATGCTAGGCCAGCTAAGAAGGAGAGGGAGAAGCATAGTTTCCCCCGACTCAGAGGATTGAAGTTGGAAACCCTGAGGGGTTGAGGAGGCGGATATAAAGGTGGAGGGGTAAAGTGAGGGAGCCCAGGAGGGCTGGGTGTTTGGAGAGGGGATGGAGGACAGAGGCAGGGCCAGGATCTGTGGCCTTCTCAGTAGTGGAAGTCGGAGCTTCATCTTGCATGCATTGGGAAGTGGTGTGGTTTGACTCAGTAGAAAGCGTTGGGTTTTCAGTTTGGTGACAGAGGACAGTTCCAGCCCAGGCCTAAAGTACAGTATCAGGAGAAAGCACTTTGTGCCCTAAATGGCCTCACTTGGTCCTGCCAGACCTTGATATGTCTGTTGTTAGCACTTCCACTCGGCCATCTCGGTTAAGTTCACTGAGGCTTCGGGTGGGAGGGCAGTGTGTTCATATGTAGGCTTTAAGGAGCCGGGACTTGGTCTCCTTGAATCGTCAGCCTGTGCTGCCTGCCCTCCAAGGCTTAAGGGGCCCCTGGAAGGGAGCTGTGAGTGGTTAGGAACCTGGAGGAGCCTGACAGCTGTTTTCCTGGTGTTGTGATTTGTGACTGTAAAGCCTGCTGTTGCTTTTCTTTCTGTGCTAAGCAGCTGCTGGCGAGTACTCCAGCAGGTTCTGCTTGAGCAGACACAGCGACAGCAGCATCATTCATTTGGGAAACAAATGGCCAACGCTTCGGAGCTACTCAGCAGAGGAACATTTCCAGTTCATCGGCTGTTTAATTAGGAAAGCATGTCCAGTTCTGATTGTAAAGTTACACTGGCTGTGCAGTGGGTTAAGATGAAGCTACTTCCAGGACTGTTTTTAAGGCTTTGAGTATTTAATGCACCCAGAAACGAAAGATGCTGTGCCTGCTACCCAGCGTGCTGCTTCTAAACTGGCTTCACTAGGTCCTGGCCTATGCAGCCTGGAGTGCTCAGCGCTGGGTTCTGAAATTATATATTTAAGTCAGATGTCATAAATAGAATTGCTCTGTGAGTGCCGCCCTTGATGCACTGGCCAGACTGTACAAGCTCAAGTAGCATCCTTAAAACCTAGTACATGCACAGGGTTTTGAGTCTAGGTGAAATCAGTCATTTTAAACTTGGGCCATGGCAAGAGAGTGGTTGGCTGGGGATTTGTTAAAGAAATAGGAACCTGAGAACATGGGATTAAATTGTAGCAGGAGTTTTGGCTGAACTAAAACTTTATGAATGACTAAGAGGGTAGTTTTTTGGTATGCACATATTTTTTTTATTTTGAGACTGGATCTTGCTATGTTGCCGAAGCCGGCCTTGTGCTTGGCAGCTCTCCTGCCTCGGCCTCCTCAGTGGCTGGCATCATTGGTGTGTGCCACTATGCTGGTGAAACAGTTTTTAGTATTGAACATTACCAGATCTAGGATCATTTATTGGAGGTTAGAGATAGCTGTCTGCTAGTGCGGAGCCATTTATTCACGTACTCAGCTGAGGATGCTGGATCCAGGGTCTTCTGTCTGACTGATAAGTGGGGGAGTGGGCTGATTCTCCACAAGAACCGGAGAGACAGCCAGGGAGCCTGTCTTCCTGAAGCCTTGGACGCTGGGGCAGTGCAGAGCCTGTGCGTTGCGTGATGCCTGTTTGGCCTGTCTAGCACGGCGAGGCTTTTCCTATAAAGTCTTCAGCCCACTTTTTTGGTGTTGCTTTCATCATGGACAGATTTGGGGTAGTCCCTTGGCTCCTGGGATGATGGAGTGATGTGAAATTGTTGGATTGTACAGCTTTACACAATAGCCAGAGACTGTGACCAGTGTTGTCTTCCCCTGGCAGCAGATTCAGTTGGTGGCACTTTCTTCTGACTTGTAGCTGTCTTCCTCGTGCTTATCCTTGGAGTTCCTGTTGCAGCTTGGAGAGGTCCTGAGCTCTGTTCCAACGTCCCCAGAAAGGGTGGGGAGGGAGGAAGTACACATAGGGACCTAGGCACTGCCTAGCCTGTCCTTGCCCTCCTCGCTCTGGAGGATCTAGGGCCTTGGGAGGGAGAGGACCTGGTGTGAGCTGGAGGCACAGGACAGGAGGAGCGAGCCGGCTTGACTGCCTCCAGGCCTAGGCCTAACCTGGGGTTAAAGTCAGGCACAGCCCCAGAGCAGAGGGCTCTGTTCTGGACCTAGCCACAGGAGGTCCCCACCAGAGACTGGCTTGGATCAGAATGGTGCGGCCAGCAGTTCCTGCTGCTCAAGGGAGACTGCCACACCCACGGAAGTGGGGGCTGCGGAATGTCACTGTCCCCAGGGCCTCTGTGGCCACATTCTGGGTTGGCAGCACTCACACTACACCAGATCATTTCCCTCTTGCCTGGCTGAGGATGGTGTTACAAGGCCATCGCCAGAGTGCATTCATTTCCTCGGCATCAGTGTTTGTGTCACCACAAGAGGGTTTTTTTTAATTTTTAAATTTTATTTAGAGACAAGGTCCTGATAAGTCACTCAGTTGCCCAAGTGGGACTTGAGCTTGTGATCTTCTACCTCAGGCTCGCATAGTGCTAGAATTACCTGTGGAAACCACTTCGAGAGGACTATTGCTGTGGTGCTGGTGGGGGGACCTTGGTCTGAGAAGGTGGCTGTCTGCAGCTCTAGGCAGTGTGGCACTTGTCATTGGTGCTTGTGGGAGTAATTCCTAGGAGTACCTGGAATTTATTAAACCTGTATTATTGTGTCAGTCATTGTGCCTGGTGAATTCATTTTGCTTAATTTTCAGTACACTCCTGCTCCCGAGACACTTTTCGTTTTGTTCTTTTTTTCAAGTAAGGAAATTAAAATTCAGAGAAAATATGTAAACTTGCCCAAGTTAAGCAGCTCCCTGTACTCAGATTGCTAAAAATGTTTGCCCCGTAGAGACTGGATTGATTTATATTTTGTGAATCTCTGTTTCATTAGGTTGGTTTTTGAAAAATGATCACTGTGTAACTCGAGATGTGATTGCGAGAGTGGGACTGAAGGCACAGTTCACAGCGCCTTTTGCATTAGTACTTGGTGTGCCTGAGATGGGGTGTTATTTTCATTACACATTAGCGACTGTGGGTTTCATGCTTATTTTAATGCAGGGAGAAAAGGACCAGCAGGAAGAAAAGACTCCTCTGTTCAGAAACACAGGGAAGGGTGACCACAGCGAGGCCAGAGCTATGATCACTCCTGCTCTGCGAGAAGCCCTTACTAAGCAAGGTGAGATGCTGAGCGTTGGTACTCCAGGGCTGCGCTCTTAAGCTCGCTGGCTTCTTCCCTTCCCTGCCACCATGTATCCTTTTTTTTCCTCTCTCTCTCCCTCCACCTCCCCTTCCCCCTCTGCCTCCCCCTCTCCTTCCCCCTCTGCCTCACCCTCTCCGTTTTCCTCTCCCTCTCCCTCTGTCTCTGTGTCTGTCTTTCTGTCCCTCTGTGTCTCTCCCTCTGTCTCTGTCTCTGTCTCTCTGTCCCTCTGTCCCTCTGTCCCTCTGTCCCTCTGTGTCGCTCCCTGTCTCTGTCTTTTTCTCTTTTTCTTTCATACTAGTGATCAAATCCAGGACTTTCATATTGAGCTGTATCCCCAGTTTTTAAAAATCTTTTCTTTCTTTTTCTTTTATGTATTTGGTACAAGGTCTCACTATGCAGCTCAGGCTGGCCTTGAGTTCACCTTGTAGCTGGTTTTGAACTCACAGCTGTCCTCCTGCCTCAGCTTCCTGAGCGCTGGGATTGCAGATGTGTGCACCATGCCTGGCCTGACCCCCTATATTTTTGAGTGCTTTTTTATTTAACAGTTCTGAAGTGCAGAGAAGCCAGGACACAGATTCACTTCCCAGGAACCATCAGTCTGGTAGGCAATGTAGCCCATATTTGTGTATAATTTGCCTTTTAATTGGGGTAAACTATGTTATGGTGATTTTTATTTCAGTCTGTTACACTATTTTCTACCTTTTTTTTGTTGTTCTTTAGTTTCTTATTTTTTCTGTCCTTTTTTAGATTAATTGGATATTTTTCTTATGATTGTATATTGGACCTTTGTTATCTTATGAATTTTAACACCTTTGATATGTATGTAACGGTTGGTTGAGATTTTATGGTACACCTCTGTATCATATCACAATATGTCTTTGAGTGGTTTAGTATTCCAAATCTGGAAATCCAAAATTCAATAAGTCACAAACTGTTGTGAGCACCAGTGTGACCAAACCTTGGAAAATGTCCACCTGCCCTCAGGTGATGGGATGAAGTCGTGCGCAGGTGCTGTCCAAACGTTGCCCACTGTCGCGTGGTTCAGGCTGTGGGTGAGTGTCGCGGGCTTGGTGTTTATACTTGGCTCTTGTCTTCAAGGTATATCTATGAAAATATTCCGAAATTGAAAAGCTCTGGAGTCCAAAACATTTCTGTCTCCAGACAGTTAGGATAAAGGACACTCAGCCTGTCATCTATCACTTTATGTGTACTAAAAGAACCTTATAGCGGCTTACCTCCATCTTTTCCTCCAAACTTTATGCAATTTTTATTATATGCTTTAGTTTACATGTATCATAAACCCTACACTACTTTGCTGTTTTTATTAAACAGCCAGTTGTCTTTTAAGAATTTACATAAATAGGAGGAGTCTTGTGCTGGGAATGTCGCTCAGTGGTAGTGTGTGGCTGTCCTGTGGGAGGTCCTGAGTGTGGTCCCTGGCACTGATAGATCATTTAAATCTTCTAGAAGAAAGGAATGAATCCTACATGTTTACTCGTGTAGGTAGCACTTGCTATGGCCTCTATGTGTTCTCTTTAATATCCTTTTTTTGGTAGTACCAGGGTCAAACCCAGGGCTAGTGCATTTGCTCTATTACCAGGCTACATCCCCAGCCCCAGAGGCAGAAATCTTTTTTTCTTTTTGTATTGTTATTTTTTGGGTGCTGGGGATAGAAGTCAGGGGCTCACCCAAGCCGAGTGCGTACCAGACCACTGGGCTGCTCCTCTGGTAAACTTCCTTTTCATGTTTTGGAGTTTGTGTTGCTAATGAATTAGTTCAGCTCTACATATCTGAGGGAGGCATTATTTTGCCTTCACTTTTGAAACATTTTTTTATTCTATTTTTTTCTAGAATGCAGAATGGAAGGTGCCAGTTTTTCTCTTGAGTTTTTAGAAGTCCCTCCACCATGGTCACACACTTCTGAGGAGACCAGCTATTCCATTGCCTGTTGCTTGTCCCTGTGACTGCCATACTACTTTTAGGATTTTTGCTTAATTACTGACCTTCAGCAGTGCATTTATACAGGTTGAGTGTAACTTACTTAAAATATTTAGAGATGAGAAATATTTCACATCTTGGAGATTTTTTGAGTTTTGTAATTTTTTTTGTACGTTTTAGCAGTTAACCATCCCTAAGCTAGAAAACCGAAAGTCAGAGTTCTACAAAATTTGAAGCATTTTGAGCATCATGTTGGATTTGGATTTTAGAGCATTTTTCAGAGCATTTTGGATTTTGAATATTTGAATTAGAGATACTAAACCTATTATGTGTCTTAATGTGGTTTTCTTCATATGTTTTATTTGCATTTTATTGAACTTTTTGGTTCTATGGATTTATAGTTTTCATTAGTTAGACAAGATTTGTCCTTTATTTCTTTTATGTATTTTCCTGTTTTCCCTCCTCGGGGCCTATAATGATGTACATAATATGGCTTAAAAAAAAAGCTCTTATGTCTTGCTGTGTGTGGTGGTGCATGCCTGTAATCCCAGCACTTAGGTGGAGTCAGGAGGATCGCCAGGAGTTCAAGGCTAACCTGGGCTACACACTGATTTTAAGACCAGTCTGAACTACTTAGGGAGACCCTGTCTTCAAAAGAAAAAAACCAAGAAAACCCCCAACTATATCTGAAGTGTTTTGGGTCTATGAGATATAATTAAAACTTTTATTCTTAGCCAGGGAGATAGCCCAGCAGCATAAGTGCCTGCCTGGCAAGTGCAAGGTCCTGAGTTCAATTCCTGGTACCCCAAAAAAGCCAAAAAACAACTAACCTGTTTTATCCTCACTTGTTATGTCTGTCATTTGTGGTTCAATTTTAGTTGATAGATTAATTTTCCATTTTTCAAAAATGTATTTTCCTGATAATCTTTACCTGGATGTCAAACTTTATAAGTTGTTGAATAATTTGTATGAACATTCCTATGTACAGTTTTGACCATTTTCTGGGATGAATATATGTTACTTGGAATTAGTTGGGGTATTGAGACTCATTTTTATTATTTAGGCGAGACCAGGGCCAGCTCATGCAGCTGATTATTCTTCATTACCAAAGCACAAACTCCTGTGTTCTTGCCCCTACGCCGTGCGTATCCTTAGGTCTGGCCCGGTGGGAACAGGCGCAGCTTGAAGCCTGTGTGAGGATAAAACAGGTTAGCACCCTGCAGACCTCTGACCCTCTGAGCTCCTTCCAGGTTGAGGGTTGTTTTTCTCACACCTACACGCTCATCAGTGCCCAGGCAAATACCTGAGAAGAGTCCTGCACAGACCTGCGAGTCTGCTGGAGCAGCTTTCTTCTCTGTCGCTCAGACCTGTACACTCTGCACATCTGGGCCGTCCCCATTCTCAGCTCCATTCCTCAACATAATGACCCCTGGCTGCGCTTTAGAATCTGCTTCCTCCTTGGGCTTCCAGCCTGGACACTTGGAAGATAGGAAGCTGGCTCACCTTAGTTTGTTTTCCATCTGTCTGGAGTCAGTGTCCTTTGCTGCCTCACGTTTCATTTCTGAAAACAAACTTCTGCCATTTCACAGATTTTTGTCCAGTCTTTGGTGTTTCAGGTAAAGTAGAAAATCCTGTTGCAGTCTGCGCTGGAAGCAGAATTGTCCTAGCGACTGTATACTCCTGGCTTATCTCAGCCATGTGGTCAGCCTTGAATACCTGTGTCCCATAGTGTGCAGGATGGCTTTTGTCCACACCTTACTGCAAAAGGAGTCTCAGGAGAGAGACTTAACTAATCTAATAGATTGTGACTTCTATGCTAGCAATGTCAACAGTATAGGAATCCAATAGAAGACCTAGAATTTTCCTTCGCAATCTTTTGTCTTTTTTGGCAGAACTGGGGATCAAACTCAGGACCTTGCTCTTGCCAGGCAGGCACTTGTGCCCCTGAGCTATCTCCCCGGCCCCTTCCTTGGTAATCTTTTAAATGCTGATTATTGCATTGGGTTCACTTCCATCTTTAAGTAGATCAGCAGTGCTTTGTTTATTTATATGTGAGATGTGTATATAAATGCGGGAGAGGCTAAAACACAAAGCCTGGTAAATGTCGCTGCTAGAGACTTGTGATCTGAATTGACATCGTTCAGTTGGTCCTCACTTTGTGAAGATGCACGTAAAACCAGCTGCTGAGCCACGTGTGCCGGCATCACACTGTGTTCCTCCACTTGCCGCATTCGTCTCACACAAAAAGACTCATGATCATTGTGGCTTACCGGTTGAAGCCCCATGAGAAACTTCAGTGAATGTTTTCTGAAATCAAAATGTTTAAAAATGAAACAAGATTATTTTGGCACAGTTTTTTCCATCTGTTTGAGGTCTTGTGTGGCACAGAGTTTTTAAACATGAGGTTGTGGTGTGGTACTGAGAATTTATGTTATGTTGCAGTTCTTAGAACTTGAGACTTCCTTCTTTTGGGTCAGTCATCCATTGTTTTGGTGTTCTGTTGCCAACCTTATTCTTCATTTTGTTTGCCAAGATCACCGATGATCATTTCTTGGCATTCATTTGAAGTATATTGTTACAAAAAGCTTCCTGGCAAACACAAGGTCCATTTTAAAAATTATTCTGCAGTTTCTTTTTAAAAACATGTTTCTTTGAGACAAGGTGTTGCTGTGCAGTTCAGGTTGGCCTTGAGCTCACTTGTAGTTCAGGTTAGTCTAGTACTCACATTGACCTTTCTGCCTCAGTCTCCCACATGCTAGGATTATAGGCCTGCACCACTACGCTAAGCGCTTTTTTTTTTTTTTTCCCGTTTTGAATCTGGGACAGGGTCTTGCCATGTAGTTCAGACTGACCTTGAACTTGCTGTGTAATCCAGGCTGTCTAACTTAGAGTGATCCTCCTGCCTCAGCTTCCCAAGTGCTGGGATTACAGGTGTGCACCACCATGACTGTCTTAAAAATATATTCTTAACTAGTGGCTATTAATTTTATGAAATAATGGGCTTCGGCATGCTATTTTCATACATGCATATGATGTTCTGATCCTATCCATTGTTACCCTCACCGATAGCCATCTTCCTCTATTTCCTTTCTCCTTTTTCTTTTCTAGTCCTAGTCTCCCTTCTAATTCTGTATCAGTTTTTTTTTAATTAGGCTCCCTGCATTGGAGAAAGCATGTAATACTTGTCAAAGTCTGGTTTATTTCCCTTCATGTGATAATCTTTGTTCCCATACATTTTCCTGAATGACGTAATTTTATTCATCCTTATGTCTAATACTGTGCATTCTGCTGTTTATGGGCGTTTAGGCTGGTGCCATATGTTGGCTGTTGTGAAATAAACATGGTTAGCCAGGTAGCCACATAGTGTGCTACCCTTAATTCCTTTGGCTGTATATTAAGAAGTGATATAGGAGGGCTATGTTGTAGTCTCTTTTAGGAACCCCGTACTAATTTTCATAGTGGTTGTACTAATTTACATTTTTATGATTAGGATAGAGGGGCTCCTTTTTCCCTATGTCTTCAACAACATTAATTGTAGTTCTTTGGTGGGGGGGGTGGGCATTCTTGATAAACATTTGGTCTGGAGTGACAGAGTCCCAGTGTGGTTTTGATTTGCATTTCTCTAATAGATGTTGGACATTTTTCCTTGCACTGAAGGAAAAATCATGAAGGCATGTTGAATTTTGTTAAAGGCGTTTTCTTCATAAATGGAGATGACCATGTGATTCTTTTCCTTCCATTTATAAGCTGTATTGCATTATTAATTTATTTATGTTGCACCATTTTTGCATTCCTGCCATGCAGCCAACTTCATCATGGTGCATGACCTTTTTATTTATTTTATTTTTTATATTTGGTACAGGGTCTGCAGGGTCTCACTATGTAGATCGGTCTCGTACTGATCCTCCTGTTTTCAGCCTACCAAGTGCTGGGATTACAGACGCGCGCCACCACATCCAGTCTCAATTACCTTCTCAACACGCCCTGGGGGTTGGGCCAGCACTGCACGCTGGGGATTGAACCCTGGCCACTGTGCTCTGCCTAAGAAGGCTCTTTAGTCTGCTGAGCTATCTGGCCGGCCTGCATGACCTTTTTAATGACTGTCTCTTAGGGATGCCATTGTGGCAGGGTTTCCCCAGAGGCCCTGAGGTGTGGTTGTCTTGTGACTTGCTCTCTGGAGCGACTCAGTCTCCCAACAGTAAGCTCCTTCTCCAGACGGCTTTTGCTGGGACCCCTCCAAGATTTGGTGGGTGCTGCTGTGGGTTTCCTTTCCAGGGCTGGCCTGTCAGGCAAGACAAGCTGCTTTCACATTGAATCTCCACATTGGCTCACAGCCTGCAGCAACCGTGTCTGCTGTGCTGAGGCCTGCCTGTCCTTTGTCACCTTTGAGGAGGACAGATGGAACCACGGTCCCTAGTGCCTGAGTGACTTTGCCGAAGCATGTGCTTTAATCAGCTGAGGGCTGCTGCCCTCTAGGTTAGTGCTGCCCTGCAGAATTAGAATTAGTCCCCTCAGTGTGGACAGTGTGGAATGCGTCAGGCTTTTATTCATGTTGCCTTTCTGCTTTTCCATGCTTTTTTTTTTTTTTTTTTTTTGAGACGGGGTCTCACTGTAGTGTAGGCTGCCCTTGAACTTGTGGCAGTCTTCCTTGAGTCTCCCAAAAGCTGGCATTGCTGGCATGTGCTGCTGTGCCAGGCTCTCCTTGCTTTTTAACTGTCTTATCACCTCCTTTTGTTTATTGTGTTTTGGTTGCTGGAGTTCTTCTTCTCCTCTCCACAGGGTGTAGTTTCTCCTTTTAAATTCTTACCTCTTCTACCCCAGAAGCCTTCTATGGGTCTTGTGCATGCTGAGCGCTCGGCAGTGCTCCAGGGTTCTCGGGCTCCAGGATTCTTGGTCAGGGTTGTTTCTTGGGGTGCTTAGATCTTTCAGAGCTGCTCTTAAGTTTTAGCCTGACTCTGATACTGAGAGAAGAAAACCTCCCTGTATGATTTTAGATTAATTCATTGTTTCTTTTGAGTCTGTGTCATTCTATACATATACAGTTTAAGTTATTTTTCATCCTGGTGAGTAAAATCATTACTGTTTTCCACTACAGGGTTGTTGACTGCCATAATTTAAGAAAAAAAAAATTACTGTGCTCAAGTTTACTATCACTGTTTGATACAAGGTTTTAATGAGTTCAATTTGTGTTCTGCTTCTCCATTCAGGTTATCAGTTGATTGGAAGCCACTCTGGGGTGAAGCTTTGCAGGTGGACAAAGGTATTTATTGACTTTTATTAAAATATTATTTCTATTACATGACTTTTTTGTGGCTTATTATGTGGCGTCACTAAGTTTACCAGTACAGGTATAATTTACATTTAATAAAATGCACAAATTTTGGTTGACTATCTTTTTTTTTTTTGTATTTTAGGGAAGGGTCTACAGTGTGTTCAGGGTCTCACTACTAGGTTGGACTCATAGTGATCCACCTGTTTATAGCCTCCTGAGAGCTGGGATTATAGGCTTGTGCCACCATGCCAGTCTCAGTTGCTGTCTCAGTACATCCTGGGGACAGGGCTGACATGGCAGGCCCGGGGATTGAACCCCCAGCCCTTGTACCTGCTTGCTTGTGCTTTAATTGGCTGAGCTATTCGGCCGGTCCAAAACTTGAGAAGTTTTTTTTTTTTTTTTTTGGCTGGCTCAGGGTACCTTAAGAACAGATCTCATGCGCCATGTGGAGGAGGGGATTGAACCACGGTCCCCAGTGCCTGAGTGACTTTGCTGAAGCATGTGCTTTAATCAACTGAGCAACGTGGCAAGCCCCCTGGTTGGCTATCTTAAAATGAGTTGAGCAGGCCTGGGGAGATAGCTCCATGGCACAAGTGCCTGCTTGGCAAGTGCAAGGTCATGAGTTCAAACTCCAGTCCTGCAAACAAACAAACAAACAAAAAAAACTGATGGATATGAGAACTACAATCATCTCAGCTATCCTGAATATGTACTTACAATGAGTTGAGCAAGTGTGGATGGATGTAGAACACAAACTCCTGTAGAGGTAGAAATCCTTTCCCTCTCCCTGGTGAACTGACTTGTGTCCATTTCCAAGCTCACCTCTCCTCCCCATCAGCCGTCGTTCTAGTTCTCCTTTTCTTATTTCATTTTGCCTTTTTAAAATCTTGCGTGAGTGGTGTGTGAGATGGTGGGTAGTGTTTTGTGAGTGGCTTCCTAACTTGGCATACTGTTCCTGAGTTGTGGCATGTATCAGAGGTTCATTTTGTTTCTGCCCTGTGGTATCCCATTGTGTGAAGATGCCACAGTTTGTTTTATCTGTTGATAGACATTTACTTTGCTTTCAGTGTTTGGCTATGAATTTCCTATGAATAAAACTGCTGTGAATTTCCTTTTACAAAGCTGTTTGTTGTAATGTATTTCAGTTGTCCTTGAGTGAACACCTAGAAGTAGAATTGTAGGCCAGAGTGGTTTTCTTTTACATTTGCTGGCAGTGCTGCTGTAGCAGTGGACCTTTGCATGTGTATCTCGGCCTTTATACTTGGAAAATGCCTGTTATAATTGCGTTCAGGTTGTTTTAGTCTAGATTGTTGGTTAGCAGTTCTTGATACATCGCGGCTATGGATCTTTTAGCAGATGTGCACTGTGGCTGTTTCTCCTCTGTGGCTTCTCCTTAGCATTTCCCAAGGATATCTTTTGAAATTTTTAATTCGGATACTGGATACTGTCCAACTTTTTGTCTTTAATGGTTTGCTTTATGTATTATATGGTGTCTTTGCTACCAACCAAAGGTGTATGAGATATTTTTTGTTTTCTTTTGAAGCTTCTGTGTAGTTTTAACTTTTACCTTCAGGTCTTTGATTCATCTTGAATGAGGTAAGCATCATATGGCTGTCCAATTGTCTTGGTACCATTTGTTGAACACTTCGCTCTCTCCATTGAATTATTTTTTGGTCTGTAGGGCAATCTGTTGTGTATGGATAGGTCTGATTTCTAGACTTTTCATGCTATGTACCAGTATGTATTTTTGTACCCTTAAGCCAGTACGCATTGTCTTGATTACTGTAGCTCTTTGGAGTAAGTCTGAAATTAGGTAATGCCAGTGGTTTTTTTTTTGTTTGTTTGGTTTTGTTTTGTGTTCCTGGGAATTGAACCCAGAGACTCATACATTTAGTGCTGTTGTACTCTTAATTCTGACTGTGACCCACCACATGAGGTCAGGTGTAGAATTTTCTACTTGTGGTGTATCAGCACTCAATCAGTGATTCAGATTTTGGAGCATTTAGGGTTTGGACATCAGACTAAGGATGTTCAACATTATCTTCACTTGTGTTAATAAGACGAAAGTGAAGCAATGAAAGGCATACCATGTGCGCTTCACCTTGTTCTCGTTGAATTGAGCAACTTCTCTGCTAAAATGATGGTTTTGAATGCTAGACTTATTTCCTCAATTTTTTTTTCCACAGACAAGACACAGTGAATGTTACCTTGCATTATGTTAATAGTTTTCTACCACTTAATGGCTAAGTAAAAAGCGAGACAATAAACCGTGTTCTAATTTGTAGTATTTGGAGACTGTCATAGTATCAGTACTCCCACTGTAGCTGATTTCAAGCCACCAGTGTGATACATCACCAGCAACAGAGTTGGAGAGAAAAGCACATTTTTACAGAATACTTTCACAAGATAGATACAATCTCTGTGAATAACCTCAAGAGCATAGATAAGAGTACATAATAACTGAGGTTGATGAGCTTTCTTGCCCTTGCCTTTAAAGTTTACTTTAAGTTTATCACTTTTTCCATTTCCTTGACAGCTTTTGTTACTATCATCTTTTTATTATTATACTCACCCCAGTCAGTTTGAAGTGATATCTTTTTTCTTTTAGAGGTCTGAGGGCTGCAGGATAGCTTAGCAGACTTAAGTGCCTGCTTAGGCAAGTGCCTGAGTTTCCCGCCCTGGCCCTGGGCAGGCTTAGTGGGCCAAGTCGGGGCGTGGTGACCCTGGGGAGGCTGAAAACAGGAGTATCAGCTGTGTAGTGAGACCCTATACCAAATACATTAAAAAAAAAAAAAAGGCTTAATTTCCATTTTCCTGATAGTGATGTTGAGCACCTGTTCTGTTGTGTTCTGTTCTGTTGTTTTCTTGTTTTTTTTTTGAGACGGGTCTTGCAATTCAGATCAGGTTGGCTTTGAGCTCACTTTTGTAGCCCAGGCTGGTCTTGAACTCACAGTGATCCTCCTGCCTCAGCCTCCTGAGTGCTGGGACTACAGGTGTGCACCACCATGCCTGACCTGAGCCTCTTTTCGTTTGCCTACTCGATGTTTGCGTATCTTCTTTGGGGAAACCTCTCTCAAATCCTTTGCCTATTTTTACATTGGTTGTCTTATTGTTGGATTATAAGAGTTCTTCATTCTGGGTGATGGTTCCTTATCAGGTGCATGATTTACCACTTCCCCTGCTGATTGTGGACCTCAAGAGCATGTTTGGAGGCTCTTGTTGGGGAGCTTAGCTATGTGTATACCACTGGCCAAGGAAATGGTCCTTGCCAAACTTCCATTGGCAACGGGTGTCCTTCTCTGCTCAGTGCACAGCTTGGGGAGTGGTGCACGTGGAGTGGTGAGGAAGAGGGGGACTCCTGCCTAGCCAGCCAGATCAGCCAGATTAGTCCTGGCAGTCACTGGGGTGACAGATGCTACAGCCAGATCCCTCATACCCTCCACTGTTCGTGGTGATATTTGCAGGAAGAGAAGAACTGCGGGACTCTGGTGACTGGGCTTTGTGTGCATGGGACCTCGATTCTTTCTGCTAGATCAGTGGTGGCAAAGCTTTTAGAAGCTTTAATGATACATCAGCCGTGGCAGCACACATGCCGTGTGATCATCACTATTGTTCTAGAACTTTCTCCAGCCTGTCCTGTCTTTGGCAAGGTGTTCTCTATGCTAGTATTGTAGAACTGTTCTCACTGCTATCATCATCATCATATCATCATCATTATCATCATCATCGTCATCATCATTGCTGTTATCATCATTATTATTTTTGAGACAGGATTATGCTCTGCAGTTCAGACTGGCCTTGAACTCACTGTGTACTCGAGGCTGGCTTTGAACCTCCAGTGATCCTGCTACCTCAGTTTCCTGCCTTCTGGGGACAACAGGTGTGTGCCACCCTGCCTGGATCCTCACTGCTTTTATTACCTTCAGGGTGACAGTTCTAAATAAGCCAGGCTTTCTTTTCCAGTCACCCTTGGTTTTTTAAATTTCTGTGGTGAAACGTTTCTATTCAGGGTTCGCACTTCTGCTTGTGTTGTCTTGTCCTTTCCAAGGGCCCTGTCCAGCGTATGCCTGCCCTCCTTGGACCAGCCTTTGCTCTTGTACCCTGTTGTCCTTGGCAGGAAATGCGTGTCTTCAGCTTTCTCCTCTGTTGGTCCTGCCCCCGTCTCCATTATCCACACGTGACTTTGTCACTTGGTATGTCAGCTACCCTGATGGCAATCTCTGACAGAGAACATACCTTTTAGCCCCTGTGATTTTGAAAATATCAGACATTCTCCACAGGTCTCTGTTCCATCTTTTTTATGGACCCCCGCTGTTATTTGTGACTGAGAAACCTTACTTTTAATAAACATTTGTATTCATTCCTCTGTCTTCATCCTAATATTCATGGATATTCCAACAGATTATACTTTTCCTTCTGTCATATTATTTCTCTTCGTGACAGTATGCCAATGTCCTGTTAATAAGTTAATTAATTTGAATACTTCTCATGTCTATAATTTCTTTTTTTCCAGTCCAGTGATTTTTTTTAATCACATCAGATTCAATGCATTCTGTTTATAGCTAGTATTTTGTAGCATCCTCTTTACTATTGCTAAATTGAATTTGCAAATGGTATGTCATATATATAATTTGTAAGCAAATCAGTGTTTGCATAACTATACTATAAAATAAAGGAAGTGCTTATATTAAATATTATGTATTTCTGTGCAAAATGATCTGAAATTGCTACCT